>JAPDER010000096.1:0-71100 GCA_027569225.1 Aspergillus panamensis | reverse complement strand
ATTTAATTGGTTATTGGGCTACATTTTCCGGCACATCTTAACAAAAAAACTCTCACTGAAATAGATACCTCCCCAAACTAATTCAAACACAATCCCACTTTCACAAACCCCCTTTTTTTTTTTTTGGGCCAATGTTTACGGCGCATTGGCCATCCCATTGCTTGCTAGAATTTTTAAATAAAATCTTTAATTTTAAAAAAAAAAAAAACACCCCCCCCCCCCCCCCCCCCCCCCAAATGCATCCTTCGAGCCCTTCCGATGAACCCGTAATCATCAGAGGGCTAGCCCATTCGTACTTATCTATGTATACCGTGACGGGGTGAGGGCACGGCTTCCCTTGCAGAAGCCGGTCTCACTTCAATCTCCATCATGCGCGTATTTCTCGCTTCGTTTCTTTTCCGGGTGTAACAGGACCCTGTCCAAGTCCAAACTGAGGGAGTATGAGAATTGAATTATTATTATTATTTTTGCTTTCAAATGCATGCCAAGGGCTTGGACTTTTGACATGGATGCAGGTAGTTTCAGGGTCTTTTGTTTTGTTCCCCCCCTAATTTTTTTTATTTCGATTTCTAAGTAAGCCTCCTTGTCTGCAGAATACTAATACAAGAGAAGCCAGGGTTATGTAAAGCTTAAAGTCGGCACATACTCCAGATTTCAAGGTGGAATGGGGAAGTAAGTATGTGTTGAACAGACGGGCTCGATCGATCTATCTATTGGTAATTCAAGTCATGTGGGAGGCAGAGAAGGCAAACTGTAATGCGATGACGTACAGTCCGCCGCGTACCGATGTGGGTGTGAGTATACAGTACCTAGTAGGATGTATATCCGTGTTGGTTAAACACGGTGTCCTACATAATGATCTTGGCTAGTCAATAATCACAATCTGAACGTTTCTCGGAAGATCTGTCTGTCGAATGGCTACCCTGCTTCCCTGTTCATTCATTCATTTAATCCCGGCCATTCCTCGGTCCACGCACCATTCTCAAATGACGGTGATGACATTCTCACAAGCCAAGCCCAGGAATCGCCGTAGACGGTAGTTCATGATTATTGATTCTTGTCATGATCGACAACACATCAGGGGCTCACCAAGATCTGGGCGTTGACGAACGAAAGCCAAAATCAAATCAAACTCTTTCCAGTAAGTATAGGTCTAAGTTTATTTCCACTGAAACTCAACTCTGCAGGTTCATCATTCGAGGGGGCGACTCTGGGCGGAAGTGAGGGAGGGAAACTGGAAATGTTACAGGAAAACTTAACTAATGACGATGATTCTGAGTTGAGCAACAACAAGCAGATTCCAAGCCAATAGATAAGTAGATCACTGAGGTTGCCAAGCATTATTGGGATAGGCCAGAACAGGTCAGCAAGGCGTCGTCTTGGCGAAGTTTCAAAAAAAAAGGGGGGGTGTTTAAGTATACCCTCAAGGCTCAAGGCTCCAGGCTCATTATTTGGCTTTCCTTTTTAGGGTATGAAGATGATCGGATTCCGAGTTGATTCATTGTTTTTATTATTATTGTTTCATCCCCAGCCTTGGATTTGATTTCTTTCCTTATCTCCATAGTAGTATTACTCTCATCAATGACTACTACTATCTTTTGCGATTTTCCTCTGTGCTATTTCCACTCGACGTCGACACAGAAGATCTCCTCTTGGCATTGAATCACAGCCTCCATCTAGGCACCTGGGTATACCCTCACCCAGCCCCAAAATAGCTCAGGTTTCATTGTTTTTCCTAGTTTGGTATCTGCCGACTCGAGGTTCCCTTGTAATGTTTCTTTTCCCCCGCCAAGACAAAAACAAACACAAACACACAACCCGCCATGCATTCCTCATACCCTTTTTGCATTTGATGGGATTCTCGATTATTGTCTTGGCGAAGAAGGGATTCGATGCACTGCCACCATCCGGCTGGGGTATGACTGCTGCAACCAAACGGAGTCACAGGTGGCCATGTCGGCGGTCGGTCTCTTTGTTTCGCTCGCTCGGTGGTTCTTGCGTGGGCCGGGGGATCGACATGCAGGATTTTTTAATCATTGATCACCCACCCGTGCCCTGCAAGCTTTTTTTCTTTTTCTTGCATTACGTAGGTATTTAGACCCAAGTAGGCAGTCTTTTGATTTTCTAATTGGATTGGAGAAGAGGGACTCGTTGCTTATTGTGGGCTGTACGGAGTAGATAATTGTAGTTCCTCGACCGAGTTCTGCCATGCTATATCCCTTGATAGATATACGAGTCCAGATACGAGAATAATGCTTAATAAGCCCCGTGAACTCGTAGTATACTTCTTTATTTCAAGGTAAAGGCTCGATCCAAGCCAAGAATCCCTAGTAAGGATATATCGACAAAACAAGGACGCACAAAACCAGTAAAGGGTGACGCGACGCGGTCACACTCAGCTCAGCTCCGTACTACCTATCTACATCCATCCACCAAGAAGCACAGAATGAAAGAAAAAACGACCAAGCCGTCCGATCTTTAATTTACAGGGATCATCCCCTTCTTGAACTCTAAGGAGATGGACTCCGTTATTGAGGCGAAGTGTCTTCTCTTGCAACTCATGGGAATCTGGGTTCTTGGCAGGCAGATACGGCGTCATCCATACCTGACAGATGCAGATAGGTTGGCTTGGTGTACTGACGTAGCCTGTTCTCGGCGGAGGCATCGAGGTTTGTTATTTTTGGTACGTACAGTTACCAGTAGGGGAACTGTTAGTCCGGAGTAGGTTGTTGATGATGTAGGTACCCGAAACTAATGATGATGATCAGTAATCTACGTGTTTTGGATAGGTAGGTACTAGTACCTAGGCAGAATCGTGCCAGAAATATATGGTTTTATTGGATCATGATGTTAATGTAGGATCCCCGGTCTGCATTACTTGGGATGGATCGAGTATACTCATTCAACGTCCAGCCAGGTCAATATCTGGTAAGAGATTCCGAGTTTAGTCGGCTGCAAACAAAAAAAAGTTCAGTGTAGTGTATTGTATTCAGTTGCACATGATAAATTATTCGTAACTTAGCTGATAGCAAATGACGTGCTTTTTTTTTGACATATCTCGATATTTAGAAATCTGGATATATGTTCCGAAATACCATGATCATTGAAATCGTTTCTGGGAAACGGGCTCACTTAGTGAGTAAAACTTATGTAAACCAGTAATTCTGAATCTTAGCCATTCCAGATATCAAGCACAGATGACGGTCTAGGCTTTATGTTGGCTGCTGCTACAGACCCGAGGCCACCATTGAATGAAATATAGTGACACGCGTTAGGAGCCTAGTGCTCCCATCGCCTCGGGGAGAGATACTTGGATCTGCATATGTCGCAGATGCCAGTAGAAACAATTCTGCCTTGTGCTGCATGGCATGTGTCGAATCTACGACGGCGTCTCCTTCTCGGGTGGTAATAGGAAGGTTCCCGTTGGGCCTACCACCTATAAGTAATGGTGTGTCAAAGGTCACGTCCTGAGATCCTCTTATGTTGGGCACGGTTCTTTCTCGAGGATGTCGACTTAGAGGCGAGCGTAGATCTCTAGATAGTGAGAAATCTCGTAAATGGCTCATGATAGTGTCGTGGCGTTGTGTCTCGGCCTGCGAGGAGTGTAGGAACTACCTCGTTGATAACCTTTATACCCCAGTTATATTTAGCATGCTGATATAAACGCTCTGCTAGTGGCTGTGATTGGCGATGGTTTCCTAAAAAGATGTTTGCCCAATTATGGTTTATGGCAAGCAGCATCTGAGTTGGCTGTACGCGTGAGAAGACCATTGCGAGCTTGGTTTGCGGGTTCTTAAGATTGTTAATGGCTTCTCTGAGAAGAAACGTGGCGATGGTATCCAGTTTCATTTAACAGAACAGATCCATCGCATTACATGACTCACTAGAGCTGTAACTCTGAGCTTGCGCTCAAAGATCTTGAGATCACGGGGTTGGTTTTTCATAAGCATGGGCCGTATCAGACTGACTCTTTGACCACAGCTTACCATTCGTTGTGAAGATACTACTCCCCAAGGATGAGAGCCAGGGCTCATGGGTAAAGCTCTGCCTGGCCAAAATGTGTAAATCCCCGTCAAGAAACGACTTTCAGGCTTTCAGGTTCTCGAGTTGGGATCACCCGGAATGCACATCGGACGGATTCCACGCAGTTCGGTGACGATAGGTGGCCATACTCAAAATATTTGCCGAAGAGCTCGAGCAGTTGGGTCTCGCTGCGCTTTAGCCGCACCGAAGAAGAATCGAGTAGGTTCACAGAACGTATCCGTTCGCCATGGTTCGGTATAGAAGGCCTCGTGCAGTGATTGAGATATCTAAAATCAGATCATTTGGAACCGAGGGGCTATGGATCACACTCGACCTCAAGCAGTACTAAACATGGTGAATGACAATCTATCCAATCATTCGAACTTCGGTGAAGGCTCTACATGCTGATGTTGGTTGATTCAGTAGGGAAACGAGGTGCACTACGCACCAACGACTCAGCTTTGAGCACCTAGAGACTACCGCAGCTAGAATGTGACCTTGATGCCTACGGAACATGGGACGAGTATTCCAGGCATGCGCTTTTCGATTTCAAACTTCGCTCTCCACCCCGAGCAGTGGGCAGGAAGGAGAACAGCGGGATCGAGTTTTAGAAGATCCTTGATCGTGCTTTCCATCTGGAGTGGCTCACTCTGAGCAAGATGATACCCTCCAATGACTGCGTGAAGGGGAACATTCTTACCCGCAAGCTCGAGGGCATGTTGCGTACAGTTGACCACTCCGGCATGGCTACAGCCTGTGAACATGACGATCCCCTTGCCTATGCGCGACAGTTAGTTGGGTGCTTAGTCCCAATAGGGCACGGCAAATGCACATACCCTTGATATTGCACATGAAGAACCGTTCATCCGCAATGGCCTCATCAGAGAACCAATCATTGTCCTCTTTAGCGAACCGCATCCCCCCTCTTAGGCCAGTTTCATAGGGGGTTCGGCGAGGTATCTCGCCTGAGATAATAAAGAACTCATCAAGGACAGTATGAGCATCGTCATACTTTTGGACCACTCCTCCTGCTGCTTCGATCTCTTCGAAAGTAGGATCAGCCTGGAAGGAGACGATATTCTCCCCCATTGCGAAGCCTCGAAAATCAGGACGATCCGGATGAAGGTCAACCACCACATCCTCAGATACACCTTTTACCTTTTTGGCATCAGCAATCATCTCGATTGCTCGGAGGAGGCCACCTATGGCTTTATTAGTTCCATTTCCTTTCGCGTGTTCGTTCACATGTAAGTTGCACCAACCTGAATGGTCCCGATGCCAATGGGATAATTGGATCAACTCCACCGAGGAAAGATCCGGCCGTAGACGTCTAACATTCCTCTCCCATGCATCGGCTTCCGGGCCGGCATCGAAGAGAATCGAATGCTTTTTGTCACCTTTAGTGGCGGTCTAGATTGGGCAGCAAGTTAGTCTTTTATCGAGCCTCAATAAGGGTATGAAATAAAGGCATACCACGAGGATTGACAAGCCATGAGCCGAGCAGCAGATATCCTCCATCTGAACTTCTCTATGAGCCTCTCCACGATCGTGGATATGATGCGGCGAGAACATGGCCAGATGGCCCATTAGACCAGACACCTGGACTGTGTCGGGAGCGATTGGTGAGAGGGGATCCAGCTCATTATCGACGATAACGACCGCCTCTAGGGAGTCGACTTCTACGAGATTGAGATCTGACATGAGTAGATAGAGTTGTTGATGGGAGTGGGGGACTGGGGAGAAACAGGAAGGGAAGGAAGATAGCCCGGAGAGGAAGGGAGAATATTTAAAAGGCGAGATTTTGAATGAATTCACCTGACAGCCAGCCGGCTAGGATGATGTTGGAGGCTGTGTTGACCTGTATTGCACTCCCCTGTCACAATTTCAACCCAATTTTTTCCTCCTTTAGAGATTTTCCAGAAATAAAATGAAACAAGCAGAAATAATTGGAACTGGCGATTCTGATGCTTTTTCAAATTCTACTCTAGATGCTAAAAGTTGATGGGAGAAGTGGGGCAGATATATATCACAATCTCCACCATACCAGAACATCCACACTCCAATAAAGGATAGGATCATGCAAGGAGATTTAATAGATCTAACACAACTTGACATGCTAGAATTCATGAAATTAAACCGAGAAAGGTGAGCTGGGAGATCAGGTACGAAGCAGTTATTAAAACCCTTGAGGCGTATTCCGAGGACAAAGCTGACGTATACGGGGGACTGGACTGATGGCACGTGCCCCTTCCAGAGAGCCAGAAGCACTGCTTTTGATAAATTCTGGAGGTGCACACCCCCAATTTTGGCCCGTTGACCCAAGGTGGGTCCCATGACGGCGAAACGAGGTTCTAAAATTGTCAGATTAACTCAGGTTTACCAGCTTAAGAGTGTATATATTTAATCTCTGGAAAAGGTCAAATAAC
Organism: Aspergillus panamensis; assembly: GCA_027569225.1. Taxonomy (NCBI): domain Eukaryota; kingdom Fungi; phylum Ascomycota; class Eurotiomycetes; order Eurotiales; family Aspergillaceae; genus Aspergillus; species Aspergillus panamensis. The sequence goes on along the minus strand of JAPDER010000096.1, from coordinate 64,651 downwards.
CCGTGGACTTGCTCTTGAGAGATATAGATAATAATTTAGTATTAATGAGAATGAGCATTTTAGTAGTCAGAGATAAATTACAGGCAGTAATATGCTTACTAACCAAGTGGTTAGGGTAGGTGAAGGGGTTAGAGTGATTAGTGGTTAGGGGCTGACACCATAGTCTTAGCCAGAAATAGTGTATTATTATTGGTAGTCAGAACCTAGAACAAGTAAATTCTATGCATCCTCCTTAACTGTTCTAAATAAAGAACAAAACAAGGCCTAATAATAGGACCCTAATCCCTGAGGGGTAAATCATTCTGATTACTATGATTATGTCTCATGGATTAACTTGCAGCGAGACCTAGGCAGGCTAACAAGATACCTAGGTAGCATGTCCTGGTTGCATGAATTGGGAGATAGGAAGGCAGGACCCATTGAGGCCCAGAGCGGAAACTTACTCGGGAAAGGACTTTGCTTATAGGATAATAATGACCAGAGCACGGAAAATGAATGGGGGCCGTCTGTTTTCATCGTGAAACCGTCTATAAAAGGAGGCTTTCGGACACTTGAGAATCTCTCACCAGTTCCGCCACAGAAACCGTGGAGTTAACAAAATGCACTTCCTCAACAAATGCATCCTGGCCCTGGCCGTCGCTGGCCAAACCGTCCTGGCTACAGTTGATCTCGGCCAACTTAAAATTCGGGATACAAGCCTGCCTTTAGTGAATAGTACGTTCTTCTCTGACCCTCCTCCCCCACCCCAAACACCATGAATGGAAGGATGCTGATTGGAACAAGTTGCCTGGATCAAGGGTGATAATCCATGTTCCAGTCAGAAATACTCTCCTATCTCCGCACCTGGACAAAACCCCTGTGACATTAAGTTTTCGCTGAGCGATGGGCATACATACTTTGAGAAGAACTGTGGCAGTGGGAATATTCAACTCTATAATACTGATGGCTTGCCCTCTATGAAGTGCCAGCCCCGTAGCTGGGAGTGTTCTGATGGCAAGTACTCTATCCAGCAGACATGGACCTGTTGAGCTTTTGGGTAGTGGGACTATGGGTAGGGATGTGGAAGGGACATGATATTCAAGTAATGTGGCTAAATGTAAACGCGTATCAACAAGCCAAATGTATTTCAGTATAGCCATGAAAGCCGTGCAGGTGGAGAAAGAAGTGTCATTCTGGTCATCGTCATAAAACCATAAATATTGCATAGAAAGTCTCAATCTCCCACTATCAATCACATCTCTCATATCCTTGTGTCCGAGCCTGGGTTTCCTGTTGAATTTGGTTTCTCTGCATTGATCCCGAGGTCATTTCCGATTTCCATGCGAGTCTGCGGGGAAATGTCGATCGTCCAAAGAATCAACAACGAGGTCATTGCTTCCGCTATTTTCCATCGACCTCGTACGCTCCGCTCCTTGTTTGACCTTGTCCATGACTATACCCTATCTAATACTATCAAAGGTCTCTTCTGGCCTAGGCATCGCCTTCGCACTTGATTTCGCGACATGCGCGCCCTCCTCCTCCTCCTAGTGATCCTCCTCACTCTCCCCTTTACATTTGCTAAATTCAGCCCAATGTGTATCAAAGTGGTCACTACTTTGACGAGCAGACCGAATGATTTATTCCAGAAATTCCAGAGCGAGATCTGCAACAAAGGCTGCCAACCAACAGTACCGCACTGGGACCTCTGGACACGCAACAACACCTTCGTCCCCGCTGTCCGCAGCGTCATGCGACAACTGAATGCACCGGATCAGGAGGAAGCGATGTTGAAACTAGGCGACGAGGTGGCTGATACCATAAAGAGCCGGTGTGGCCCGCAACTTCGAGGACGCGATATCTGCGCGGATTCTGAAATCCTGGCTGCGTTTGGGAACTGCTTCAAGAGGAATTTTGTGTGGGCTGCGATGACCAACCTCCCAACACTGTTACCGATGGCGTCCGAACCGGTGTGTCGCAAACAACTGGAGTATCTTGAGTCACATCAGCTCTGGGAGGAAACCATCCCCAATAATATGAGAGAGTATGCGAAGGTGTGCAAGCAGTTGCGCTGGGAGCCGACCATGGGGGAGATGTATACGTTTTGACGACAATTTCGAGTTAAATTACGATCGCGATGTATAATATGAACATTTAATTGAAAAATATCTCCATAATCCAGCCATTTCGTAAGGATCTTGCGAGTCATTCCTCATCCTTCCCCTCTCGGAGTCATGGATTTTATCTCCGAAGCTCACAATGTTGGTTTTTCTGACCTCACCTTCGTCCAACAATCCTCGACCCACTCATTTCTCCCCTCCCGAACCTCTCTCATGGTTCATCCCATCATGAGAGATTATTATTCTCTGTCATAATCCTAGTTTTTCTATGGAATCGGCCGCCTCCCTGGTCCGCATGGCGCGGCCAGGTCTCTCAACATTGAGTCTCTCCATCCGCGCTCGTGCCCTCCAACTTCCGCTTCATCCCCATCGTCCTGCCCAATCTCCACTCCCTTCTCGACCACTACTCTCCCGATCCCCTCGCCGATATGTCCATTCCAGCGAATTCCAACCTTTCGTCCCTCCTTCCCCGGCATCATTGGGTAAACCGACCCCCGCAAAGACGTATCCCCGAACCCGAAAATGGCTCCGACGTCTCGTCTACCTCTCCCTTGCAACTGGCGTCATTTATATCATCGATTCTCAGTTCTACGCGTCATCTCTGACTCGGACTGCCCGGACATTCTCCTTGGGATTACTCGTGGCGGTGGACTATAAGCTCAATTTCCGTCCGAATCCTCCCCTCGCGAGCTCCATCCAAGCCCTCCACGCCCGCAACGCAGAACGACTGTCGGACCTCCTGCGGCATAATGGTGGTCTGTACCTGAAAATCGGCCAGGCGATTGCCATGCAGTCGGCGATCCTGCCACCGGAGTTCCAGAAGATGTTCTCCCGCATGTTCGACGATGCCCCGCAGAACATTTGGAAGGACATCGAGAGAGTGATTCGCGAGGATTTTGGCAAGTCGGCGGAGGAGGTCTTCGGAGTCTCGTTCTCAGGCGATCCAACCAAGGGAGTCATGGAGCGCACGGCTAGAGCGAGTGCCAGCGTGGCCCAGGTTCACTGGGCTCGACTGCAGGATGGTAGGGAAATTGCCATCAAAATCCAGAAACGTGAGATTGCGCAGCAAATCAAGTGGGATCTTTGGGCGTTCAAGTATGTCTTTCCCTTAAAATTACCCTTTCCACATGCTTAGAGACTAACATTCCCGATAAAGAGTTGTCGCTTGGATTTACAGTCGTACCTTTGATATCCCCTTCTACAGTCTCGTACCCTACGTCAGCGAACGCCTTTCCCTCGAAACAGACTTCGTGAATGAAGCAGATAACTCCGAAATGATGGCCAAGCTCGTCGCGGGCGAACCTCGTCTACGAGACCGGGTATACATCCCCAAGGTCTACCGCGAACTCACTTCCAAGCGCGTCATGACAGCCGAATGGGTCGAGGGTGTGCGACTCTGGGACAAGGACTCCATCACCCGTCCCTGGCGCGGAGGCTGGCGTCAAGGCACCCCCGGCTGCCATGGAACCCCTCTGGACCCCCCACAAAGCAACAACTCAACTCCCCGGACACGACCCTCCACACAGCCCGGCAAGCTCAAGCCCGAACGCGACCACTGGCGCGGATGGAACGGCCGCGGTGGCCTCGGCCTCTCCCTGAAGGACGTAATGACCACCATGGTCGACCTCTTCTCCGCGCAGATGTTCCTCTGGGGTTGGGTGCACTGCGACCCGCACCCAGGTAACATCTTCATCCGCCGCAAACCCTCCGGCCAACCGGAGCTCGTCCTGATTGATCATGGGCTGTACATCCACATGGAGCCGGAGTTCCGGCACCAGTACGCGCGCTTCTGGAAGGCCCTCCTCACCTTCGACAACACCACGCTCAACAGCATTGTGCGCACCTGGGGTGTCAACAACGCCGACATCTTCGCCTCCGCCACCCTCGCGCGCCCCTACCGCGGCGGCGACCTCTCCACCCAACAGCACCTCCAGGGCCTGAGCAAATCCGAGCGCGCCCAGCGCCACTACGAGATGCAGCAGGCCGCCCGCAAGGCCATCCGCGACATCCTCGGCGACGAGACCAAGTGGCCGCGCGAGCTCATCTTCATCGGCCGCAACCTGCGCATCGTCCAGGCCAACAACCAGTTCCTGGGCTCCCCTGTCAACCGGATTAAGATCACGGGGACGTGGGCGTCGCGCGCGTTGGTCGAGTCGCCGGATTTGACCCTTGCCGAGAAGATCCGGAACTACGGCCGGCATTTACTCTTCAAGGTCGTGTTGTTCTCGAGTGATGTTTTCTTCTACTTTACAAAGGTGAGGCAGTTTTTGCACCTGGGTGGGGGCATGGAGGACGATATTGAGGCGCAGATGCAGAGTATGGCTAAGGATATGGGGGTGGAGTTGAATCATGGGGTGTTTGAGGGATAGAACTGCAACCCCCCCCCTTTCCCCCCCCAAAAAAAGAAAGAAAAGAGGAAAATCTCCCATTTACACTACTAGATATTATTCCATTTACTATATACAATGTACAATTAAACATCGAAACTAGAGCTAGTAAATGAAACACTCCTGTCATGACCCACGCCAAACAGGTACTTAGGTACTGACTGACATCGCAACAAAACAACACTTAAGACTCGTATCTCATTCTCATGACTGTGCTAAAGAATCGAGCCAAAGACATAATATTGCTAGACAAATGAAATAATAAATACATATGTATATAAAAAAAAAAAGAGAAAATCTCGCTTGCTGGCAAGGAAATGAAAAAAAAAAGAATTAAATAAATACCGGCACTAAATCCAAGAAAAGGCAAGATAGGGTATCAAATACATATCAGATCAGATCACGTATATAGAGAATTAAATTCACATCTTATTCGCTATTGGTTTCCGTTTCCCCACATCATGGATGATCCCACTCGGAGAATCCAAGAGGTCGCCATTCCTGGCCCGGATAAGCGGTACTGGACATGAGGATTTCTTCACCTGAGTCGTCGTCCGCCTGGACGGGGAGCTCGATGGGCGCGGCGGTCGTGTTGATGGCTCGGACTCCGGTGCGGTGCGGGTGGTGATCCTGATCCTCGGGGAGGGGAGTGGGGTTGTGGCTGGTACTAGGGGTGGCATGAGTGGGATTGGGCCCGCCGCCGGGGTTGTTGCAGTAGGTAGTATTATCGGGGGGAACGTTATTGGGAATGGTGGTGTTATCTGGGCGTAGGGCCGGATATATGGCCCGTTTTTCATCCAGGGGGTATCGGGCATGTTCCTCGGATAGGCCGTGTTCCTCGACGTCTTCCTGGTAGGTGGGCAGGCGGGAGATGTTGAGCACGCCCTCTGTTGTCTCTTGGCGCCAGGTCGCAGAGGAGTCTGGGGGGGCGTCATCGTCGGGTTCGCCGGGGATAGTGATTTTCCACGGGAGCTCTTGGTCACCGCAACGGCTGGTACGCGGGTTTGAGCGGAAGGTTCCTAGCTTGTAGGCGGGGTCGGTGGAGTCGTCGTTCGGGAGGGCTCGGTCCTCCAGTCGTGGGGGGAAAGCCTTAGGGCTGCGGGAGCGGAGGTGGAGGTCTTCGGCGTAGGTGCGTTCTTCAGATCGACCTCGCGATGGCGGCGTGCGCGGAGTGGGGGATGGCAGAGGCGAACTAAGTCGAGATGAGACGCGTGGTTGGCGCTGAGGGCTACCGGGCAGGCGGTATGGCGAGGATTGAGGCGAGAGGCGTCCGGGCTCGGTGGGAAGGGTGTAGCTTAATCTCGTGGGGCCTGAGCCATTAGGGCTTGCTACTTGTTCCAGGGGGTGGATGAGCGTGAGGGAGTCGGGTGCGAAGTATCCTTCCCTTGGTGGACGCTGGCCTTGGAAGGTGCTGTGACCGTCTGGAATTGAGAGAGAATCTTGATGATCAACCGAGGAGACTGAGGAGCGAGTGATTCTAGAGTCGGGCCGTGAAGAAACTGGTTCCAGATACTGCGACGTGTGTCGCGATTCTGGAATTGGAGATTGAGCCACCGGTGAAGGTGAGCTGGAGTTCCTGGGTTGGTGGCGGGCATTGCCACGGCCAAAGAGACCCTACCAAAGAAAGATCAGAAAGTAGATCGAGAGAAGCAGGACAAGAAGCAAGAACGTACGGTTAAGCGGCTAAAAGGCCTCTTTTGCGGTTGGGCTGCCTTGGAGTCAGGCTGGTTCAAACCCATCGAGATGCGGCGAAAGTGCCCGACGTTCTTCAGCTTCTCCATCGGAATGGAAGGAGTTTTGTGGGATGCGGGGTCCCGCGACAAGGAAATTTGCTCTGGCCGGCGGGACCATTCATACTGGGTGACAGGAGTGGACTGGGGCCTCGACAAAGGCCGTGGTTGACTGGGAAAGAGACCAATGCTCAATCGGCTCCGCGAGGAAGAAGATTGAGCCTGGGCGAAAGGAGACTGGGGGAGCCTGTCAGGATTATCCCCTGGGCGATTTCTTTCACTAACCGGCCGGAATGGCCCGCCGAGATGACGCGGCCGGGTGTCGTCGACGTCTGATGGGAGAGAGACTTGCGAGGAATTATTGTGTTGGGCTGGTGGAGCAAAGAAACAAAGAAAGGGAAAAAAAATCAATTAGCCAACGCTGGCGCCTGGATTGCCCCCGTGCACGATGAACGGCCGGATGAGGATGGACTCACCAAGCTTCAATGGGAGGGGCGGATGCGGGCCTAGATCGGTATCTTGAGCGCCTAGCGATGAAACCGAGGATAATTGCCGCAGCGCAAGTGGGCTCTGGTCACCCCGCCGCTGGTCGTCGAGATGATTATTATTGATAGAGATTGTTGTTGCCGTAGGGAATCCGGGAGAGGCCTGCGACGGAGGAGGAGGAGGAGGAGGAGGAAGAGGAGGAGGCGGAGGGCTCATGCGCACCGAGGGTTGACTCGGGCGCGTTGCAAGGGGAGGGGTTGCAATAGTATTAATATTATGATTAAACTTGTCATGGTTCCTGGATGACGATGCCTGTTGTTCTGGTGGCTTAGCGCCGAATTGCTCCACTCTTCTACAGTCAGCCCAATTACTGAGCGAACTAGAATGCTCCTTGCGCCCCTGGATGGCGGCGCTGCGGCGCGCTGGGCGCTCCTTGTCGCCTGCGTCTGCGCTCACCTGTCTCGCATGACTTGGTTCTTGTCTCTGGGCTTGATCATTTGAGGTGGAACCGGACCCTGCGGGTCGTACAAAAGTTCCCCTCCCAGCCTTCGATGTGAATTGATCATCATTTCGACTTGCCATCCATGGTCTACTCACGGGGATAAAATGAAGGCTCTGGGGGTCGGGTTGCCTGTTCGCTAGATTTTCCAGACGCGCCGTACTCCTCTGGGGGTCTTCTAAATCTATGCCAGATTCAACGTCAGGCTGAAGGTCTGAAAGTCGTACAGGTCTGTGGAATCCACGCATCGATTGAAACCCCTAATTATCACCACCACTTATATTAGAGGGGATCAAGCCGAGTGAGAAGGGAAGAGAGAAAAGAAAAGTAAGAACGAAAAACAGAGAGAAACTCAGACAAGAATGGATGGGATAGACTGGAGAAGTAAAGAGTGTTCTTTGCAAACATTAATCATGTCACATTCTGAAATGGATATTGAAATAGTTCAATTACAGCATGCCCTGGTATCACGAACACAAATAATAACCACGAATGCGAATCGAAATAGGCACAGCGATGAGCCGGACTTGGACACATATTACCATGCCCTTCCGCACATTCTAAAACCACAAGCAGGAACATAGAGAAAAGAGGGAGACCCCACGAGGGAAAAGGGAAAATAATCATAATGCGACAAGAAAAAAAGAATGAAATTTATTAAAGAGATTATGGCTCTACCTTTTCCGATCCTCCTCCACCCTTCAATTTATTTCGACTCTTGGCAAAAAAGCCTTTGGCAGCCTTGCCGGCTTGGCCTCCTAATACTCCAGCGGTGTGTAGGATGTCCTTTCCTTGCTTCATAGAGCCAAGAGGGGCAGATGGCCGTCTTATATGACCTGATGTGGACGGAGAACCATCATGGGATGCAAAGTTTCCTAAGGATGAGAGCTTGGGGAACTTGGCTCGAGGCACACTGGGCTTATGGTCGGCTGCTGGGAGTTTCGCGCTCTGCTCCACAACATCAACATACTCCGGGTGAGCACTGAATGTGACTTTAAGCCAATTGTGCAGACCAGTGTCGATGGCAGCGAACTGGTCTCTAGTCCGGTCGAAAGCTTGAACCCGTTCTTCTGACGACTGCATCCCTAGAATGTCTTTAAAACCAAGTAAACTGGATGTTTCAAGGGAAGTGGATGTCGTGGAGGCTGCGGGTTCCGAATTTTGATAATTGGGGCTCACTAAATGGCTGCTCTCCTCTACTCGTGAGGTGTCGTCGGTTTCTTGGGAGTGAACAGTTTCTTGGACGTTACCGGCTGAGGAAAGGCTAACACTGTCCGTCATGGATGGAGGCACGATGGTAAGCTTGGGTTTTTCAAATCCGGGCTGGCTACCGCCTTCTTCAGGTTCTGTATCCAGTGACTGTCGGTGGTGGGTTTCTGCTTCCAAATCCCTGGGAATAATACTCTCCTGGGAAAGAGGAAACTGTCCTGGCATGGGTGCGACTGGGGGGGACAGTGCCTGCGTTACCGGGGTAGGATCATCGTCTTCCGAGGACTCTTCTTCCCACGAGAACCGCCTTTGTAGCTTCGGCTTTTTTGTTTGCGAAGATGGAGCAGCAGCAGCAGCAGCCTGTGGTAGAGGAATCTCTGAGGTAATTTGGGGTGGATTGTATCCAGACACTGGCACTTCTTGGGGAGGACTCGAAGGCCTTTCCTCGCTCCAATATCTTTCATATTCGCTGGGGATGAGACTATCCTGCCTGCCAGTCTGGGGCGGCGTTTCCTGCTCTTGTTGGTCAGAGGGAGTGTTTTCTCGGCTGAGGGAGCGGATAATTTCTCTCCTCAGCCGATCGTTCTCGGTGTCCTGTGGAGAATTGTCGGCGCTCATGGATGGAATAATAACGGGGACATTATCATTAACGCCCGCGGTTGGTTCGGCTGGTACATTAGTATTAACATTAAGCGGAGCTGGAAGATCGGGAACGGAAGTGCTCGGAGACGCTTGAATGGACCGTTCAGGGGTAGGATCCTGTTGAGAGGACGGCAGGATATCCAAGGGCGTTGCAGAAGGGGTTCCAGGGGAGAGCTGTCCCAACACTGACGGTGCGGTGGGTTCCGGGTTTGTGATTACGGGTTTCCTAGAAGGGCTGTTGCCTGGGCTGGGAAGGCTCAAGTCGCGGCGGTGGCCGGGCTTGAAAACTATATCGCCCTCGGTCGGAGTAGGCATATTCTCTCCCGGATCTTCTTTGATTGTGGGGGTCTTGACCTCACCTGCGCCACGATCACCGATAATAGGACTGACGGCCGTTGTGCTATCGCTGTTTGAGCGGCCTACACTATCAATAGTGGTACTGGGAGTCTCTGGAACATCGAAGGCTTGATGAACAGCGGAGCGGAAGCCAAAAGACGGATTATGTTGCAACTGAGATGATCCTTGATGTTCCGGTTCTGGGTCTTTCTGGATAGGAGATTCGGAAATAGGCAGGAAATCAGAACCAAAACCAGACAGCCGCTTCATATCGGGTAGCGAAAGAACTGGGACAGCATTTACTGCAGAAGAAGCAGGTTTTGTGGTCTCCAAGGTTTGTTCTCTGTCTCCGGGGATGGGGTTCTGCGCTTGGTTGAGCATAGGGTCGCCGCTGACCATAGGTGCACTGCTGGCAGGTGGTGCGTCAACCGTGGGGCCCACAGCTGCTGCACTCTCGTGCGGGGTGGCTTGACTGGGAGCCTGTTCTCGTATACGTCTGTATATGTCGGCTGGGCGAATTGCTGAACCTGGAGGGCTGGTGGAGGACGCTGGACCTGCTGTAGTCACCGATGAGACGTGATCCATGGAGAACAAACGATCCATACTGGGAAGAGGGTGTCGAGATGGGTCCCTCAAAGCTGTCCCTGGGATATCTCCGGTACTCTGATTCGCACTCACAGCCGCAGGCTGTGATTCAGGCGCGGGAGACTGGTCATTATCATATTCTCCGTACTCATCCTCGCCCCAATCGTCGCCATCATAAGAGTATTTCTTTGCTTCAACCCAGCGCTTTGTCTTGGCCCGATTCACGTTTGTCTTAAACGACACTGGGGTTTCCCCGCGCGGAGGGGGTGACAGAGGGCTATTAGAATTGGACGGGTTAAAAGACCTACAGTAGAAAAGCCAGTATTAGTGGGTTTCTATTTGCAGGAGGTGATGTATCCATGGAACTTGCGGATTTTGAAAAGGGTGAGACATTGTTAACGAATGGCTGGCTGGATGGTTTCAGACAGATCAGAAGCATTCACAGTCGGGTTGGTGTTAACTCCTGATCGACGTGCATGCCCAAGCGCCAGGTGGTGGCTTGTGCAGCGCGTCGAGTGATCCTGTGGCGGTAACAATCCGAGCAGGCGAAGAGGCCAAGGAAGCAAGTATTAGCTGAAAAGACGAGGCGGGTTGGGCAGTCCACCACTTTGCGATAGAGGTGGCACAAGATGACGTGGAAAAGGGGTGTTGCTATTATTACGAAATTTGAGCAGCAGCAGGAGGAGGAGGAGGATGATGAAACTTGAAAGGGCAGATTCAACAAAGGTTGGATTTCGGAGAAGACGAATCAACCACAGCCAACTAAGGCATTATTATGGAGTGAACTACGGTAAAAGGACCATTTAAAGCCGGAGGGACCGCGAGTGGTGGTGGAGGCACGTAAGAATAATTACTACCACCTAGGTACTAAATGTGGCTGCCTCGGGTGAGCTGGACAGCGATGATGTCGTGGCTGGAGTTTTGTGCATATGTATGCAGAGTATTATGCAATATTTATGTATGGAGCTGTGGCGTGCCCCTCTCACGTGGCTGGGACCGGGTCTTTTCCCTTTTCGGCTGGATGACGAGTCCCGTGATTTCCCCGTTATTGTTGAGAAAGGACGGCTGCGGCGACTTGAAACAACCAGATTGCGACCCTTGTTGAAGCCCAGGATCTCGCTCGAGCTGGATGCTATGGAGCTATTGCCCGTAATCTGAACCCTTCTCTTTCACCGAATTCTTTCCCCTCGTTTGCCCATCTCACCGAATTCTACGATACCGCGACGAGCGGACACGTCTCCTATTATTGCCTCCTTATCGATTAGAACCCCGTCTCTGCTCCTACCCATATCCTCGAGAAGCAGTATCATTGTTTGGCGGTCGCGGCGATTGGTGCTCAGAAACAATTTATGCCCACACACTATCTTTTCTCGACCGACGATACCATCCACGGGCTTGTTAAAATGGCTGGTCCATCGATTCAGGACCGGACGAGCGAGTTCCAGGCTATTCTGGGACAGGCCCAGAAACGCATAGCAACCTCGAAAGTCGGATCCCAGCGACAAGCGCTGTTAACAGACTCCCAAAGACGACAGGCAAATGGAGCCGTAGATGGCAATGCGCAAGGTGGCAAGAGACGGTCGGAGTTTGCCCGGAGGGCCGCCGACATTGGACGAGGGATTACGGCGACGACAGCGAAGCTACAGAGGCTGGCGGAATGTGAGTGGAGGGGAAGAACCTTCTTCGAGGATAGCTATGATATCTGACTGTGTCCCATTAGTGGCGAAACGGAAGACCCTTTTCGACGACAGGCCAGTGGAGATCTCCGAATTGACCTATGTCATCAAGCAGGACCTTGCATCCTTGAACCAGCAGATTGCCTCGTTGCAGGCGCTCACACTATCCCAGCACCCGAAGTCTACCCGGTCGAAAGCGGACCAGGAGGGCGAGCATAATGACAATGTATGTGGATTATCGCTGAACATCGATGAGCTGTGTAAGGGGCTAACACCGGCTGTCAGGTTGTGGTCCTGCTACAGGGCAAGCTAGCGGATGTGGGAGCCAATTTTAAAGAGGTCCTTGAAGTTCGCACCAAGAATATCCAGGCCTCGCGCTCCCGAACCGAGAATTTCGTTTCTTCCGTCTCCTCGAAATCCCAAGCCGCCCTAGACCCCCAACGATCCGATTCTCCTCTATATCCTTCCGGACGCAGGACCCCTCAACCCGGCGGTTCCTCGGATCTGTTAACACTAGAACCCTCAAATCCGTCTCCTCTAGGCCGCCCATCCATGCACTCTGACCAACAACTATTGATAATGGAGGAGGCACAGTCGAGCAACTCCTATATCCAAGCCCGAGGCGAAGCCATCGATGCCATTGAACGAACTATCAACGAACTAGGTGGTATCTTCGGTCAGCTAGCGCAAATGGTTAGCGAACAGTCCGAGATGATCCAACGGATAGACGCCAATACCGAAGACGTCGTGGACAACGTCCAAGGAGCACAGCGTGAGCTAATGAAGTACTGGACGCGGGTATCCGGGAACCGATGGCTTATTGCTAAGATGTTTGGAATTTTAATGGTACGCAATCGACTTACATCCCCATCTTTGTGACAACTCGATCCTAATTTCTTGGTTTTTTTTTGCAGATTTTCTTCCTTCTCTGGGTGTTGATATCAGGATAGAAACACCCAACCCCCTCACACTTCCTTATCCCTTTTTTAATGTATTACTACTGGGTTGCCTCTTCGTCTTCCCGGGTCACGAATGACCACATATGCCCTGCCTGTAGTATAGGCCTCCTTCTTTTCCCTTTTCTTTTCTTTCTTTTTTTTTTTTTCCTTTTCACTTCTTTCCCTCATGTGCAATTGGCGCTGTTAGATTTCTGTGTTGATCTTCACACATTCCCACCAGCTGTGCTTATCCCTATTTCCCCAAAGACAGCGTCTTGGATTATACATGAAGTAAATAAAATACATTGATTTCATAATTGTCAACTTTTTGAACCCTGTTGCGGAGCTGACGAGTAAGCTTGTTTCACCATGAGCGTAGATCTGCGCCACTATCTGACGTGTTCTGTAAGACATCATTGTCTGCAGCTGGAAGCTACGAATACAGTCAGAGGCTGAGCTTGTTTTCCTAGGCGTAAAATTGAATAGGAAAGAAAGTTACTCGCAACCTTGGTTTAGTGATTGCTGAGAATTACGAGTGAGACTTCCCGTCTCGTCCGACTGGTGCTTTTTCCGAGGCAGAACCTCATGGTGTTTGCACAGGAGACTATTTTTATTATTACAGTTACATCGTACTCAGTGATGTTAACGCAGTATTTAGAAGTTGTGTTGTTGGAGGTGTTGAAATGAGGGACCTGGGGCCTGACTATAGAACTAAAACTGGGTATACGAATTCATCACCGGACCAAGTTGAAGTTGAAGTTAATACATTTATCTACCGAAAGAATAAAGGACTAGAAACAGATGATAGGGTATACAAAACAATCCAACAAAAGCAGTGCCAGGAGTCTCTATTTTGCAGCCGACCGATAAAACCATAGGTAGGGCAGGGTATAAGAGCTAAGGGCGAACAGATAGGAAATTCGTCAGCGCATTAAGACGGCCGTAATCTAGAGATTTCATGTTTAAACAAATCTAGTCGGAATGAAGTGCTGCGAATCTTCCTCTTGTTCGCTGAACGACTGTGGAAACGCAGCGATAGCGGCAACAATAGCAATGGCGATGAAGATCAGCGAAACGAGAGACCAGATCAGTCCCCAGCAGCGGGAAGAGCCGCCGTATCGCTGGGCGAAAACGCTGGCGTCGGACGTATTGACCTTGCGGATGATGAGGTCGTCACACTATACTCCATTAGCCGGCTGTTTTTGCAAGGAACGTAAAGGGTGGGAGGGAACTCACAATATCCCAGACACTGTAAAGGGAGGACATGACTCCGATGAAAAGCTATTGACTCGGGTTAGTTGATTGGGCAAGATACCTCCTCGGCGGAGAAGGAAACAAGGCCGGTCGGCGGTCACTCACCACAACCCATCTCAGAGCCTCGCCATGAGCGATAAACCAGCAGGCGACAAGCAACCCCACGGCAAGAAGGACAGTGATGATGGTTAACCAGTCTCTCCGCGCCCACCAAAGCGTGAGCAAGAAGCACACCCCCAGAATTATACTCGCGACTTTGCTGGCGTTGATATTGAACCCGGCGAAAATCAGGAGCGCACCGATGATGGAGGAACCGAGATACCCCGCTGGAAGTGTGATGGCAGTGATACCGCCCTGCATGCGTGTAACTCCTCCCTCGTGAGGATCGAGCTCGATGGACTTGACTCTCCCTCCGGTGCAGCAGGCGGTGATGGCATGGCCAAATTCATGGAAGGCGATCACGAGCATCTAGATCAATCGCAATGAGTTCGGGTTCATTTGTTTTCATGCGCGCGAGTATAGGAAAAAAGCAGATAAAAGCGAAGCTGACTCACCTTGAAGGGCCATAGAGACCAGCGCACATATGGCAAATTCCAGAGGAGTGCGATCACCACGACGTAGGCGCCCATCACCCCGAGTGTTATCGCCTGGGTGCGGTTGACGGTTAGATCGCGCTTGTAGAGATGAGATTCAGCGGCAGCCTCGAGGGCGCGCTGGCCAAGTATCGCATAGTGCGGTGCCATATTAAGTTCTGCTTTGGTAGCAAGAGAGGATAGATAGAAGGAAAGGAGAAGTTTCTCTCTTTTTGTTTTCTCTTGGTTCCTTGAGAAATCTGATGCCTTACGCGTTCACCCCCCGCCATGTAAATTCTTTCCTAAATAGGCTAGTGTGTGGCTGGGTGAAACGTTTACATGGGGCTATTTTTGGGATAGCGTACGTGGCTGGGGCAACAGTAGATATGGGCCAATCATCGACAAGTAAAATACCGGCAGGGCTGAGGCGGTGTTTGCTAATTGGTCACGAGGTCCCCATCGTCTGGACGCTGGATGGATCCTCCCGTCATTAGGTACCTAGGTAGGTTTTTGAAGTGGCGATTATCAAAGGTCAATTGTATTTAAGTCTTACCTACCTCAGTGAGTGAGATCGCCTACTACCACATCTATCAGGTCTAGGGTTTGACCCCCCTACCGAGGTGGTGACAAACCCGTATATAAGACCCCTACTACAGAGGTGTTATCTCAAACCATCTACTCACGAGACATCTGTAACATGAAAAACTCCTTGTAGACGTGTTCTAGGCCATCTGGGCGCCATTATTCCACCATTCACCCTTCCTTGAAACCTCGAGACTCACGAGAGCTTCTTTTGAACCTGGAAAAGAATATCTCACATGTGCTGGTAGCCTCAATCTGGTCTTTCTTAGACATGTTTCTTGTGGTTACGTTATGGCGGGAGGCTTCCTTGCGGATCAAAGAACTTGAGAACAGGTTCTACAATAATAATCCGCAGCGCCATCAAGACAATCCGCGCCGATCACCCTCTCGACCAACTCCACTGCAGAGCCTTGATGGCTGAAATGTTATCGCTTAGCATACGAAAACGACGCGTTTGACTTCACTTGATTAACCCGGGGAGTACCGCCGCTTCGACGAGGACCTATTTTTGTATTAACATTAAAGTTCGCGTTGACATACTTATCAATATGATGTATCGATCTAGATTTTGCCTGGCCGCCTGTATGCAGTACAGAGCCCAAAACACAGACCTAACCGAGACAGATAAAGTAGGGTTACAGTAGCAAATAGCAAATACGAACACACCTTGGGCATCCCAAGCACCCCCCTCACTCGCAACCCGAAAGTCACATGAGGTCGCAACCTCTAACTCCGCCCCCTGTGCAAACCTATTAGTCCGTCTAATAGCTGGCGCTGGACAATCCCGAATAAATACTCTCACAGGGGAGAGGAACCCGCGTGATGTACTCCAGCGCCGCGACCGGGGAATCTAAAGCCTTCGCGGACCATTTAGGCGATGTCTGGACCGCTGATGGAGGATTTGGTGCCCTTGCTAGGTAGGATCACGGTGAGGAGATGCATTTCTCGGGTGGGAAGATGAAGCATGCATGGATTGAAGGTGTTGAGCTTGGAGGGGTGGGAGATATGGCTCCTGTTGCGATGGTGTCGGGTCGATGGTCCCTGGCTGCTATTTTGTTTGCGTAGTGGTGAGATAGATTGGTTGAGGTGCTGTATGTTATGGCTTTGGTCGGATCTATAGATCGTTTACCCCGCTTCATCTGATTGATCGCTAACCGAGGTCAGACCCCAAGTAGACTATAATTTTACCATGATATCACCGATTTCGGATATTTTGTTGAATATATCATATGAATTTGACCCTTAATGGAGGACATACGTTTGATAAGCCCATTTTCCCGGGGTTGGCTATAGATCATCAACGGGTGCTATTGCATGCTCCTTGAACTAGGGGCGGAGGCAGAGTATTCTTCCAGGAGCATCAAAAAAGTGTTTGATATAGATGGATAAAGTATTAAGCCCTCCACACACAGAAGAGCCAATAAGCAGGGCTATTTGTGGCCGTTACCTGTTGAATCGTTGGGGGTTATGACATCTTATTCTAGGCATTCTCTCCCGGATAAACGTTCCAGTACCTTTCAGCAATGGAAACCCCACTCCCCATCCGTATTAGTATCTTATTAAATTAGTGTGTCCATTGGTGATTCCGCGGAATTTTCAATCTCGAAGTAGATCCTGGAACGATGACTTCACTTCTTTCAAGCGAAGCGGGATACGGGTGAGCATAATTTCTAACACATCCTTGGAGTTCTACCACGGAGACGGAGAGGACATAATTTTCTTCAGCGGATTAGCCAAGCGGCGCAGACATGGCTATTCCGGTCACGCGGTCTTCAAGGTGGATATTCTCGCAGGATAAGTAAGAGGCTGATATTACTGTAGTACTTAGTGACCTGGGTGTGACCTTCTTTTTAACATGTTTATGATCACCACCACATTGATAGTCACGGGCATACTTCGGGTAGCCAATGTGAGTATTTCGATTGGTCAGTGAGAGTCTCATCAGGGAGAAGATGGGAGACGGACCCAGGCGGATTTTGGAGGAGCGGACTTGGCGGCCATTGAGGCATTGACTATGCTTCGGACAAGCTCCGCTCGAGATGGTGAAAGAAAGGGCTCCTTCGCCCCACTCCCTCGAAATAGGGTTCGACGGGTGGATCTGGGACCCAAAACGGCAAATGCCATGGGATCTACAGAATAAGCTCAAACATGATGAGGGGAAATGTGGAATGTAGTATTATGATGACCCTTGCCAACCAACAAAGGACAGAAGGTAGAAGCCCTTTCGCAAGGAAGCGTGCTGAGTCGGGAGGGTTCGACACGGATTTGATTAGATATCGATCAGATATCACCCAAGCACAAAGCGTGTCAAATCGTGATGCAAGGCTCTCATTAATCTATTCTGGGTTCGGCGTAATTCTCGTCTCGTATTGCATCTACGATGGTTGACTGAACCTTACCAAATAACCTCAGAGCCAATCGTAACCGTAGCAAATACATCCGAAGAATTCACAGAGTATTATTATGACCTGAGCTACGCATTATTTTTGCCAAGGCTTTTAGCAGGAAAACTAGCTAGCACCTGGGAGCCGGCGGGGACCATGACCAGAGTGAGATGTAAGAGAGTGATGCCCAATGAGAGGAGCCAACTCATCTGAAAGCAAAGCCACTGTTTGCGCTGATCCTTAGCATTATTTGAAATGGGAGGACAAAATCTTATTTAGTTTTGATGAGTATCGCTAGTCCAAATTCGACAAGAATTTTTATTCTGAAGTGTGCGTTTCATTCTCAAACAAACCTACCTTGTACCGGGTTGTGAGAACTAATAGATATGGTTAGTTAAGCGAAGGAAGATAAGGAAAAAAAAAAAAAAAAAAAAAACAAAAGACAGACGAGCCCAACCATGGTCTAGGAAGTTTTCCCTAGTGATGATCATGGATAATTTCCACACCTTCTGAATCCAGTCTGATGTATAGATTTCTCATCCAACCCAAGAAATGCCAAGGCCTAGATAATGGATTTCAAACGCAACCAGCTTGGCTCAGCTGGCTGGAAAGAGGAGATGGACAGACAATCTCGACCAACCGATAGCAGCACATGGCAACTGAGGCTGTGTCTACAGAGACCATTAGTGATACACGCAAGATTCTCGAGTCTCAACTGGAGCCATGGATCCGTCGTTGCTGGAGATCCGTCCTGGAGCCAAGCACTCGGGAAGCACTAAGGGGTTCAGAAACTAGTGAAGCGCCGGCTCCTTCAGGTGGTCGATCCTCTTGGCAGGACAAGGGGTTGAAAAGAAAATGAAAGTCCAGAAGGGGCTGTGCATACTCGTCACCCGAATGAGATAAAGAATTTTTGAAAAAGAAAAGGATGAGATTGAAAGCTCGAAAAAAAAAAGGTGGTGATAAGAGATACTCCGTGCAGGGGAAATAAACATGATGTGGAGCGAGTCTCTTTTTCTAGTAATTTACCCCCATCCAGTCACAGTTACGGGGTACACCTCGTCGATTTCCGCCCACTCAGGCTTGTTGTTTGGGAGCTCACTCATCAGCTTCTTATCGTCATCACTTCCGGATGCTTAGTTCTGGTTCTGATTCTGATTCATACTCTGATCTCAGCTCCTCAACTCCAGACCCATGGTTTCTCTCCTATCTCCGGACTCCCGTCCTTATCGAACCCACGAGATGATCTAGGCTGTCTCTCGTCATATCGCCAAGGTGCCCCGCTCTTGTTTTCACACCCCAGGAACAATGAAACTGCTGCCTGGTTTGGGAGGCTATCTACGGTAGTGCTTGGGCTACAGCATAGTTGCTGCAGGCTACGGAGCCTTGGCGGCTCCACCGATCGACTAACTGATACCAAATAATCAGCCTTTGGCAATGGCCATTCTGGGCTTGATGCCATCAGAATTGGATCCCTAACTTGTAACCTTAGACTGCGAACCCATGGACGAAAACCACATGTGGGTCGTGACCCCGTCCGTGAAGGTGCCAAGGACCATGCCAAGCGGTTCCCTGATACATCCAGGGTGCGGTCAACGAGGAGCGAGCTCTGCCTCCCACCATCAACGCCGTTTTTCACTTTGTTATCGGTCGGGATGCATGTGCTTGTCGGATCTCGACACAGATCTCTTTGAAACATGATTCCTCTGGGGTGTAACCTCGCCACGCGTGCTGTATAGATGTCATGACAGATCGGCGGGAGCAGAGTTGGTTTCTAACTCCAGTCGGGGTTGGGCTGACGACTTCAGGAGTCTATTCTTGGCATCGGCTCTATTGATTTCCCAAGCGGAACGAAGAGACATTGACAGGGTAAGGCGGATTATCGGAGGAATAATTATAAACCAGTAGGATGAACTGACATCAGCCAGAGGAGGACAAACTCGTCATATATTGGCTTGATTTCCATTTTCGCTTGTCATTATCCAGTCCAGAATCTATCAAAAATCGGCCGTATCAGTCTAGATTCACTTCCAGTGGCCTTTACTTTGGCCAAAATCACTCACTCAATTAACAACGACAACCATATTGCCCTTTTGGTTCGGCATTATACTTTTCGTGCCCAAACCATGCAGCACACTACCCCTTCCTCTCTCGAGATCGAGCCTATGTCGACCACAGCATCACCGAGTAACAATCATCTTGTATACTGGGATACAGCACCTCCCGGAAGCGATGGACCCCAGTATGAGCCCAAAGATCCCGCCGGACTTTGGTCTGTCGGCGGGAGTACCACTGTCTCCCTTGCCGGCAACACAACCACTCTATCTGATGAGGAGTCCGCCTGGCAGTCAAGCTTTTCCAGACATTTCAGAGCCAAAATCGATACCAAGCACACCGACATTTTGCTCATTATCTGTGGCTTTGTCAGCGGTTTGGTGGATGGATTATCTTTCAATGCGTGGGGTAGCTTTGCGAGCATGCAGACCGGTAAGAAAACCAAACCCCCAAATCCAAAATGACTCTCATTCCTTCTTTTGCTGACGCTCTCTCAGGGAATAGTGTTTTTATAGCTCTAGGAGCCTCCGGGCAACCCGCATATCCTGCCTACCTATGGGCCAAGTCCCTGATTGCCCTGACCGTCTTCATCGTTGGAAACATCGTCTTCATTCGAGTATCGCGGGCCCTCGGTGCCCGCCGCCGTTACACACTGATACTCTCATTTGCCGTACAAACTGCTGCCCTGTTCGCGGCTGCCCTGCTTGTTCAACTCGGGATTATAGATCCCAGACCCGAAGACCCACGCGCCCCAATCGAATGGATCCAGGTACTGCCCATCTCCCTGCTATCCTTCCAAGCCGCCGGGCAGATCACCACGTCCCGGATTCTAGAGTTCGACGAGATCCCAACCGTTGTGCTGACTACCCTGCTCTGCGACTTGCTCGTGGACCCGAAGTTGGGGGCCCCGATTAAGGCTAACCCTCGTCGCAACCGCCGGATTGGGGCGTTCCTAGCGTTATTTCTTGGGGCCATGACAGCGGGAGGGCTTTCGAAGGTGACTGAAATGGCAGCCAGCCTGTGGTTTGCCACTGGACTGAAATTGGCCATCACGGTAAGTTGGTTTGTGTGGAAGGATGAACGGTCCAGGAAGGACGCAGGATTAGGGGGAGTATAGGAATTTTTTTCTTTTTCTTATATCCATGTTTGTGCGTGTTTAGCAGCGGTTATTCCTGGTTTTGTTATTCATGAGTGTATGACTGATCAATAGAGTATATGAAGTTCGTCAACGGCAGGGAATTGAGGACAAAAGCCATGGTAGGATTGGACCGTGGCAACCATGATAGAAAGCAAATTCAACATCAATCAAGTATACGTACGAATCATTCTCCCAAATCCTTCTGTAATAAAACGTCCCGCAGGGGTTCGTTTAAGTCCGTTAGCTTCCCTCCAGTTTCGAACAGGCGGCCTTTGCGTCTGATACGAGACTTTCCCACCGTCACACCCCGCTGGCCGCCCCAGCCATAGATGCAAGTCGAAGACTGAGAGTTGTGGATGCTACAGGAATGCCCGGGATCACACCGTAGAGACAGTGGACTTGGAAGGAAACGGACCTTCCCCTTTCGGAACGGAGCACTCCCTCCCTCCTGCCTCTCCTCTCTTGAGCTCAATTCTTTCGTATACTATTCCATTTACGGAAGGAAAACTAACCCCCACGGTCATGCCTTCCTGACTGCTGACTTAACGTGGGTATCCGGTCTAGAGGACCCGCGAAGCTAACATCAGGATTCTCCAAGGCTCTAATAGCGAAAAAGTGGAGTGTACTTCTAACGTTAACTGTGGATCGGTGTGTTGGTGCTGTCATGGAGTGCGCTGCCGGGGATGTTTTCTTCATTTGATAGAATAGTGAGGCTGGGCTATACTTAGAATTTGGATGAATTGCATCAATCAGAATCTGGAGCTTGTGTTTTCCTTGGTATGCCGATTAAAATTACTAAAGTATCTCTATCTACTCTGACACCGGTAAAATAAATACAATGAGTACTCCTTAATTGAAGGTCTAGGTAAGTCATTGTTATCTTGTATGTTATCGTCACACTAACCACCAGGCCTCTCTACCGTCGCTCAAACCAGACAAGTTGAATCATCCCCAAATCAATCAAAAGGATGCGTTCTGTACAGGCATCAACCAAGGGTACCACCTACCCGAACCAACCCGAATGAGACCTCAAATGGCTCTTATTTTTGGATAATTGCGGGTTAAAAAATGAAGAGAAGAAAAAAAAAAGGGATAAGGGATATGCATGCCAGTCACGAAGAATGACCGAATTGAATCAAAAGAAAAGTCAAGTTTAAAATAAAACAAAAGAGACACCGCCGCCTCCATTGAACGAACGCCCAAAAACTCCTTTCCTAAAGTTGGGAAGAAAAAAGACAGAAGTCCAGTAATGATTCGTCCCGAATCAACAGAGCAAAATGAAGGAGAAAGAAAATTAGATGCGAAGACTATGTTCGGTTCAAGGAATAGGGTATCTTGTAGCATTGTGAACCGGTGACAATGGTGGCATGCGTCCACCACTTCCAGTTGCGCCTCCCCGTCCTATGCCGGCCCGCAGATCGAAATCAGGATTGTTTTCTAGTAGAACGTCGCGCTTCTTCTGCTTCTGCTGGGAAGGCAGAGGCGGTGGGCGCCACTTCGGATTGACCGGCCGCTCTGAGATTGATGTGAAATGGCTTACTTCGCTAGCAGCAGGTGAGCTCGGGCGTTCCGCCACATTATCTTCCTTCAGTTTAGGCTCACCAGAGTTGCCTGGTGTCAAAGCAGCGGGCAACCGCGGGTTCCCGCCTGCTGACTCGTTTCTACTTGTAAATACAGGGTCGGCGTCCTCATAGTATACGCTTCCAGAGTTGGATCGGATATGGTGCGAAGGTTGCGCGGAACGAGAATCGTACATTTGAGTGCTGGGAGACGGCGAAGCGCGAAGCTCGGTTGGGCCCCAGTTGGTGCGGGGTTGTGAATAGGAACTAGGTAGAAAGAGTTAGCAAGAGCGCTAATGAGGGAAAAAATGGAGAAACAGGTCTTACGGTGTGCGACTGTAGAGGCTTGATGGGCTAACGGGTTCGCCGTAGTTATCTGCCGATAGACCATGTGGCTGACGAGCATCCAGCATGGTCTCCTGCGTCTCCCGATTGGTTGAGCCATGTCGTCTTGATTGTGGTGTCATCTCAATTGCTTGGCCGACTGGTCCCGAATCCGGGGATAGGGCCATTCCAATAGGTCCCGGGGACGGTTGGCGGGGTCCATTGTTTGGAGGAGGGCCGTGATAGTCGTATTCGTCTTCACGCAATGGCGGGGTCGGCCGTGGCCCAGGGCCAGGTCCGTATGGGCCAGGTGGTGGTCGGTAGCCTCCGCGTCCCATCATCCCCGGAGGGCCTCCGCGCATTGGTCCCATTGGACCGCCTCTACCAGGAGGGGGTCCTCTAGGGCCAGAACCATAGGGACCCCCATAAGGGCCACCGCCCCGACCATATCCACCATGAGGAGGGTAACCGCCACGTCCACGTGGGGCAAATCCGGGAGGAGGAGGGCCGCGTCGTGGATCGGAGTACTGGTCACGCATTGGAGGGCCTGGGGGACCGGGCTGGCCAGGGCGCATTTGAGATCCGGGGCCGTAGGATCTAGGGGGTCCTTGGGCCTGAGGATTTTCGTATTCATCGCGTGGTATGTTGTAAGGCGCTGGGTTGGGGGGTATACGAGCATTAAATTGACCCTCTGGTGCAAGTGAGAGCTCGCTTCCAGGCGCTGACCGGGAGTTTAATGGCGTGCGGTCATCATCGCTTTCGCGATTGAACGTCGCAAATGTAGGGCCAGAATCAGATCCAAGAGAACCAGTGCCGAACTCCTTCGCCTCTTGATGGACCGGTTTGGGCTCGTTCAGTGTAGCCGTGGCCACATTTTGGCGGTTGTAATAGTTTTCTCCGCTCATCTCGGCATTTTCTGCAATGCGCCTCTTGCGAGCCTTGCGACTTACGAGGGTTCGGCGCATAGCACAAGTAACAACTCCGCAAGTGACCAGAATAATTGTCGCACCGAGCACGATCCAGCCACCCCACCCCATATGCGGAACAAATAACAATATATCCACCAGGAAAGCCAGAAGCGTAACTAGGAGAGTTGGGAGAAGCAAGATGAGTAGGGCAAGGAGATAGCGAGGCGAATGCGACGGGCCATGGAAGTGCGCTCCTGCTGCCAGACATAGACATATCAGAGTGAGCAAGGCCGCTATTGGGTGCACGATCAAAATGGAAGAGAGCGATTGCCGGGCGGTAGAGGGGAGATTAAAGTCGTCGCCGGTGTTACTAATATCCTCTGTAGGTGACTTAGCAAAGAGAGAATAAAAGTGCATAAAGAAAGATCGAGCGACAAACCAGTGGTATAGCCGACATGGATTTTACTGCATTTTCCAGCCTTGCAGTACCCGAAGACTCCATAATCAACACTTTCGAATGTCGCCAACGGTATGCCCTTGACAATTGGCGTCGACAGGACAGACAACAATAAAAGACCAAAGGCCGCGAGGAGTAGGATCGTGAGCGGTGTTGCGGGTTTGAGTAACATGATAGACGAAAGGGTGCGGCAGCCAGGCAGGCAGCCGCAAGATAAGCTGGAACAAGAAAGCTAGAGGCGCGAA
Source organism: Aspergillus panamensis (assembly GCA_027569225.1). NCBI lineage: Eukaryota > Fungi > Ascomycota > Eurotiomycetes > Eurotiales > Aspergillaceae > Aspergillus > Aspergillus panamensis. The sequence continues at coordinate 40,592 of JAPDER010000096.1, read as the reverse complement.
AAGACAAAGGTGGCCAAGAGAGTGTATGGTATTAGTAGAGGGGCAATAAAGCCAGAATGACAGCGACACACGCAGTCAGATGATTAAGAGAGAAAAATGCCCATGAGTTTACAGCATTGAGGGTGGCATTGCTCTCCTGAGGCTCTTTTTCTCCTGAAATAGATCTTGTAGGAGGGGGAGCCGCCGAAGCTAATGGGGATGAAGGGGAGACGTGAAAGAGAGCGCGGGAAAAAGAGAAAATAAGTGCGAAGGGCGGGGAGGAGAAAAGCAACGGTGATAGGTGAGATGCTAAAAAAAGGAAGTCGTAGTGAGATGTTAAAAGAGAGAGGGTAAAGGAAGGAGGAGGGAGGGAAACGAGAGACTAGTCTACTGCTGATGGATGAAGAGGAGACGACCTAGCGGAGGAGCTGCTGTGGTGGATAATTGAATCGAATTGAATTATTACGACATGGTTTTATTACAAGAACCATGCCTCAGGTGTCTGTTAATCACGACCATAGTACTTCTACTCTTCTTCCCATTTCAATCTCCTGAGCTTCTCGAATTATTCCATACCTTCTCTCGCCTTAACAGGGCCATTCGCACAATGTATTTTGGATCCTTAATTACCTGCCTCACATTGCGACAGTTATCTCTTCCGCGTGGTGGCTGAGGGCAGCGGAGAGTACTACTGCTGTATGGCGTCTGTACGAGTGGTCTCCTAACTCCCATCAGGCTAAGGATTCCAAGTTTCCACTGCAAGTAACCCCAAGGAAGCATCTCCCACTTTTCCCTCGTCTTGTAATTCGTTAAGCCAACGGTCGCCATGGTGTGGTTGAGTTCCACCCTTCAGAACGTTGCTGCCGGCTTAGACTGGTCATGTTATCCAAGCCCGCCCGAGCGAAGACAATAGAGGGTCGTCCGCATGGGCTATATTTTTGAGCTTTCGCACCGATAATATCAAGATAATAATCGAGCCGTCATTTCTCAGCTCGTTGTCTCATGACCTAGAATCCACAACTTGGTGCAAGCAATTAGACGAGCACGAGCTAAGATTCGTCTGTGCCGTAGAAACGTTTTAGCCAAGGCCCTTTTCCAGTAAAGGATCAACCTTTTGTGATCGGGAGATTTCAAGTACCGAATCACAATTAACATCGAGGTCTTTCGGGTCATGAATTGGGATTTACAATTTGCTCCACTGACCTTGTTTTGAAATTTAGATTCTCTTTATCATTTCAACTGAGGAGTGCCCTCTGAGTCTCTGGGTCAAATGCTTGACGAGACAGCCTTGATTCATCATCAGCAAATTGACTTAAATTGCCCCTAATTTAACTAGGAGTCCACGCTCGTCAGAAATGACTCCACCAGAATGGAGACTTGCAATGGGGTCCAGAAACGTGCTGCGTTTTCATCATTATTGGCCGATCTAATGCTAGTGGGCCAGTACCTTATTAGGCGATGTTACTCTGTACCTTATAAAGAAGTTGACCCTAAGATAAGATATCCAGTGCGCTTCCAAGCCAAACATTTGAAGAATACCAATAACCCCAAGGCGAGGAGACGTATTCAGTAATGGAAATTTAGTCATATCTCGTGACACGCAAGGAGCAGTTTACGTTTGGGGTTCCAGGGTGGGTTGAGCTTCGTTGTAGGTTTGATAACCCGTGATTTTAGCTTCAAATTCATGCCCGTTAACCTCAGAAATAGGACAGCAATCTAACAGAAAAGTATATGCAGTCTAGGGCATCACATTTTATATTATAGGCCTCATAATTGACTCCACTTTATCGTCGCAATCAGCCCCACCTGAAGCTAGCCTCATAATATACCTAGCTTTCATGTTCTTAACAAACAAAACATAGTGCTTTATCATTTATTGATATACCAGAAGTAACTATTAATTATCAATTACTTGTTTCCTGAAATACTATTGACAACGAGATGTATAGGGATATTAAATATTAATTAAATAGCAAAATATACATCTCCAACCCGGAGGCTCTTCTCAAGGGGAAGGGCTTCTGCCTCGGCTAGACTCGTTATAAGGCTACATTCTTTGGCGATTTATATCAAACGAATTTTCTTGCTGTACAAGCGAGGCTCTTTTCATAAAATTATCAAAAGAACAAGCCTGAGCTTAACGAAGCAGGTTAGACAGCAGTACTCAAAAAATATGATCTGGCGCACCACCAGTGGTTCACGGTAATTGCAACATGTGCCGAGTAATGATACTTCAATATCTGCTAACTCAGACAACTGCTGCTAGGTCTTAGTAAATATTGAGTTCGAATCTCTCTGATATTCATTAAATTCACCTAGTCTACCTATCTGGGACTCTGTTTGGTTCGATTTAGGTCTTCTTGAAGTGCCCTCTCCAACCTCGAACGGTTCCCCGGAGGCAACCCATTTCCATCAATGTAATCACAACCTCTGTCCTTCAGTGGCTTAATAACTCCCACATGACGACAGACTGTGGCCCAAATAGTGTGGTTAGGTTCTCATAATCCTTCCAGTCCGGCTAAATATCTTTACACTCCAATCAAAGCCTCGCAGCTTCTTCGTGTACACCTTCTGCGCCTCGTGAGAGTAGGCCACATCGTGCGAAATTTGTGGGTTAGTGGTTAATCCACAAATGAGAATTACTATTCCCTCTTCTGCAATGAGGTGGAGGATTACCTGCCCATATGCACTCTTCGTGGGAGTCGCTAACCAACCCAAGATATCCATGATATCGATTGCGAGGTTCGACTTTGTGCAGTGTGCATTAAACTAATTATGTTCTTCGGCTTGGTCTCATCTAGCACCTGGAAATTAGAAAGACTCTTTAAATTCCAAATATCTTGTCTAAATTCTTTCCTGAGACTCTGAAGCCTGTAAACTCACTGGTTCTAGAGCTATTATTTATTTCTTGGTGGTGAGCACCATCGTGGACTATTACTTGCTTGGAAGGAGAAATTAGACGATATTGTCGGTATCAATTAACATTTTTTCTAGGAAATTTACTGGGAGCTTTGGCATCTTTGGTTATTCCATAGTACGGTCACGGTGCACGCGCTAATTTATTACCTAGGTACCCTGTATGATGCTGGCTCGTCGAATCGCGCAAGTGTAATAGGTAATGGAAGTTTAAATATATACCTCATGGCGAATCAGGGCAGTTCATTTTAACAAGCCAGGCTTATCGCCAAGGGCACTCGGTAGGGGCCATAGGATTCACCCAAATGTCTAGGGGTATTACAAAAGCAATCACCACCACATTTGGATCACGAAAGCTATACTAATTGCCGGCTTCGAATCGAATCTTCTAATTTCTGTGCTATCAATAATAGTCTATCAACATTCTTCTAAGCGATCAGCGAATAGGGACTAGGGATATGAGGAATGAACTATCATCCCCCCATCAAAGAACCCTGCACATGCTTCAATTTTGCCAAGGCCATCCCACACTCGATGATCGATGAAACCCGGTCGATCATTCGACATTAAAGCCTGCACAATGAGCTTGTCCAAAAGGGTAGTTCCGGCACCCCCACGATCGAGTTTCCTCGATGGGGACTCGAGGAGACGCGTCTTGTGCCAAATTTATTGGCAGTTCGCCATAATGCTCTTGAAAGGGTTTGTTGACGTCGGTACTTACCTATGTATACCTATCGAAGTATACATATGCTTGTTGGCCAGTTCGGCCGAGGGTGGGTGCGATGCCACATTAAAACAGCGCTCAGGGCCTATATCAGACATACTAAGAAGTACCAAGAGATTGCTAGTTGCCTCTTCTTCATTTGTGGAACCTGCCTAGGCAGATTTATTCATGTTATAAATGAAGTTGCGTAAAGAAAAGGCGGAGTGCGGGATTTTGTCCCTCCTCTCCCCAATTTTTATTTGCTTTTCTCCTCATTTTGCTCGGTCTCCCTGTTAAACTTTCTTTTTCTTCTGCGAGGATCTATTTAAAAGGTCATGCGGGCTCATGAGTTGGCAGGCGTGGGCTTTGACACCTGCAGTGAGCGGACACCAGTTTGAGAGAAAAGGGACCCGTTCCCCCGGAATTGGTAGCAAAAGAAATAATGACGCTCATAACGTTCGGACAGGAGAATCAATTCCAATATTGAAGGTTTTGTTCTTTCAGAATGCTTGATTTCTGGAAATCTCCTTGGAACAAGTCGAGGGCGAATCTGAATGATGACCAGCGCATTCGATTACTCCCCAAACAGCAACGTTTCGACCAACAATCGGATACCTCGCAGCACCGAACCCAACCCCAAGAACGCTTTGTCGGGTTTGGAATCGGTGGTGCTGGGAACATTCGCAAGTGAGGATTCCTGGATCTAGACCTTCGGCCATTTCTTTCCTGTTGTATTATTTCTGACGTCATGAATCTAGGGTGAAAACGCGTGGAGCAAACGAAATCAAGGTCGCTTCTTCAACATGATCGGACGGTTAGCGATGATTGCGAATACTTAAGGAGATCGGATGCACTTTATTTTTTATGTTCTAAACCAGAAAAGAGAAGAACAACAAGAAGAAGATACCTTGGAGATGGCAACCAACCGAGAGAGAAAAAGAAGGGCAGATTTCGGTTATTTGGTTTATTTCTTGACTTGTTGACTTTGGTATGCGCCAAAAATGCATGGGCGGCTGCTTCATTCTTTCCGACTCCATCCCTCTTCTGGAAGAGAGACCCGTCCTCTAGAAAGCCAATATAGCTTTTTATATTATTCCCTCGGCATTGGCTACACCATTGGGTATCAAAGGTGTCTTTTTTGGCTCAAGTCCATAATTAATCTAGTGAAATCTGACATTTTAAATTGATCGCTCTGTTTCCTTAATTCTCCCAAGCTCCAGCCACGATTTGCCTAATGCGAAGGTGCCTCACCAAGTTAGGCTTTCTGGATGGACAAAATAAAAACACAATGACCCCCGATACTCTTCATACAATCTGTTCCCAATGTACATGGCAGACGAATACATCTTCTTAATACTCCAACTTGATAGATTTTTCAGCCATGGGGCCCGTCGCGATGGTGATCCATTCTGACTTACCTTGTCATGCTCGGCCCAGCCCAAGTATGCAGGTATGGAGTGGACCTGTCCAGACCCCTTATAAATAATGGAGGACAGATCTCTTTGTTTGCTATAATATGCTTAGATCGTCGCGTCCCTTTTGGTACTCTGGCTGGGGTTTGTCGCTATCTTTATGATTCTTCATATCTTGAACAAGGGGTAAAACGGTGATGCGACCATGTTTTCATCCTTCTCTTTGCTTTCTCTTTATGTGCTGTCCCTGTCCTGTATTCATGTCAGGGCAACAGGTGTGAGTGATGATTCTATGAGGCTTGTGCCAGAGATAGATATCTTCTCAATGATTGATTATATTCCTCGTCCATCGTGAGCTTATCCCCAGTCCTTTTTTGCATGGTGTGCAGGAGCTGCGACTAACTCGAGCAGGGGTATTCCATTTACAATCCAAGACTTCGAAGCCCAACCGTGGCATAGTCTGCATAACGTTACCCACAATACCCTCCAGCCAGCCACTTCATGCGAATCCTCAGGCGGGTCTTCGGGATTCTGGTACGAAAGGATCAACCACAACGGCCAGTCATCCTTTTTGCAGGAGCAGTACAGGAGCAAATACAAGGTGTTTCGTAATGTGGTGATCGATTACGGGGCCGACAACACTGGACAAAGGGACTCATCCGCAGCAATTCAGAATGCGATCCGAGGTAAGGTTCCGTACTTCTCTATTTCATGAGGCAAATATATACTAATGACAGAGTGCACCTCAAGATGGCCCGTCTGGAGGACCTACTCGCGACTCCCACACCATGGGAACAACCGGACAGCCGGCTATCGTGTATCTTCCAGGGGGGACATACCTCATGAAAGCTGCCCTACAGCTCTATGTCGGAACAGTCATCGTGGGAGATCCCACGAACCCTCCTGTTCTGAAAGCAGTACCTGGGTTTTCTGGTGACCACATCGTTTACGCAAAAGATCCCAACTTCGGCGGAACAATCAACTTTTATATAGGGCTCAAGAATGTTGTCATTGATTCGACAGGGCTTGATTCGAGTCTGACGATAACTCTTCTCGACTGGACCGTCAGTCAAGCCACGCAATTGTCAAATGTTGGCTTTAATATGCCCCAAGGACCTACAACCCACATTGGCATGACGACTCAATATGACTATAATAGTAACATCATAGTAGTACGTCAGAATTTCGATAACTTGCTCATATTGTAGTGGCTAACGAGGTCCAGAATGACTTGTGGTTCAATGGTGGGAATGTGGGCATGAAACTGAGCGGACAGCAGTGGGTTTTCCGAAATATCAAATTCACCAACACGAAGACAGCTGTAGTGGCTGGAGGGACAAATATTGTTTTCATGGGCTGTCAATTCAATGGGGGCCAGATCGGTATCAATGCCACTAACACCTCTGGGTCCTTAACCGTGATTGATTCCAGCTCCTCAGGGCTGGAATCCCTCGTGATAGCTGGCGCTGGTAGTGGCGCTGGAAACGCAATTATCCTTGAGAACGTTCGAAGTACCGGGAACACTGTAAATTTGGGAGGTGCGGTAGTACTGACTGGAGACGTGCTGGATACTTGGGTTCGTGGAGATTTGGTAAGTTGTCATATTGAGCCTTGGGTCGATTCTGCCTATTTCGGCTAACAAATTTCAGTATACATCTGGAAATCCCGCGACGCAAAAAGTCAACGGACAGAGGGTGACGAGCCAGCGTCCCTCGGCTCTCTTATCTGGAGATAAATATTTCACCAAGTCGCCACCTACTTACCAAGAGTATTCAGTGGGCCAGGTCTTGAACATAAAGGACGTGCCCGGAAGGCCGGTCTATGGAGACGGAGTCACTGACGATACCCAAAATATCAACGTGATCTTGGCCGAGAACGCGGACTGCCAACTTATCTACTTCCCTGCCGGGACGTATATCGTGACCGACACTATATTTGTTCCCCGTGGTCGGCGCATAACCGGAGACACTTTTGGGTCAGTAATCAGCGCATCGGGCAGCCGGTTTCAGGACCCAGCAGCCGTTCGGCCCATGATGAAGTTTGGGTACCCAGGGGATGTCGGTGTGGCGCAAGTTAGCGATATGATCTTCACTGTCGCAGATATACTCCCGGGATGCAAACTCGTAAGTTGGAATTGTGTTGTTGTTCCCCAGCCCTCTTGGCCTGGTGCTAATACGGGTGTATAGGTTGAAGTCAATATTGCAGGCTCAAGTCCGGGAGACGTTGGATTCTGGAATACCCACATTCGCATTGGCGGTGCTGTCGGCAGTCAGGTGCAAAATATTTGCGTAGGCTCTCCCGACCAATGCAAAGCAGCTTGGGGTGTGCTCCATTTGACCAGCACGTCTTCTGCGTATATTGAGAATCTTTGGGCATGGACAGCCGATCATGACCTCGATGGCAGCAATGATCAGAGAATCTCCACTGGAAGGGGGATTTTGGTGGAAGCAACCAAAGGCACTTGGTTAGTAGGTACTGGGTCCGAGCATCACACTCTCTATCAATACAATTTCGAGGCGGCGCGCAATGTGTTTACCGCAATGCAGCAGAGTGAATCACCTTACTGGCAGGGCCCTGGGAATACTCTTACTCCTAACCCATGGCAGGACAACGCCCACCCCAGCGATCCTGACTGGGCTCAGTGTGCCGCGAATGATGCAATTTGCCGCATGGCATTGTTCGAACGAATCCACGCTTCGTCCGATCTATTCCTATACGGAGGCTGTAACTGGGTGTTCTTCAACAATAATGGCGCTTGCAATTCGACTGGCGGAAAATGCCAGAAAAATGCGATTCAAGTTTTGGACTCAACTCGGATCCATCTTTATGGAACCAATACCAAGAGCACGATCAACATGGTCCTCGAAGGAAACCGAGCGATCGCCACAGAGGATGCAAATTCCGGTGGCTGGGGTGGTGTCATTGCAGCGTATCTGTACAACTCTTGAGAGCAAAACCGTCCCGGCTGGCAGCAGACGTCAAAGATCTCTATTTTGATCTTCAAGCACGATGAGCCGACACCGACATCGATCCAATTTTGGGAAACGACGAGATTGTTGGCTTTAGTATACCCAATCCATTGGGCCTCGGTATATACGACATAATATCCCATTTATATATAGAGTACTTATTTTACTTTTTTTTTAAACTTATGTATTCCGCGGGACAATAAATTTATTCTCCATTCTTATACTTTTGCTACGTATTATCAAGAGGAAGGGTGGTCAAACCAAAGTACCGAACCGTGGAAATGTGTCGTCGGTCGGGCCGCAACTCAAAAGGCTGAAATGAAAGAATTCGATCGCCCTGGATGAGGCTTCGGCCAACTCAACACCACACGAGAAAAAAAGGAATAAGCTCACGTTGCGTGTGCATCCCATCCAACCACAGCTAATCGATCTCGTGTTCTCCCCAGTCATCGAGATTCGTGATCGGCCCTCTATGGCTGTTGGGCTCTCACAATGTGCGGTGGCTGGGTTGAGGAGGAGGGAGGCTGGCACAAGCCAACCACCTCACCACGGCAAATACAATGAGAGAGCCTCGTCTACATGTTTGCTAACTTCTCACATCCTTTAGTCAGTTTAGCTTTTTTCTATTAACGCTTTTTCTTCAATCTCCAGGTTTCTCGCCTGCGCTCTTGGGAATGTCTTTCGGGAGCTGCAAGTGAGAGCCTACCGCATACATTCCTCGGCCATCCCCCAACGTCATGCTTGCCGCGACAGCTGGGAATGTGAGTTTGAGAACGGTCAGCTGTAAGTAAATTTTTTAAGTCTCGATCTTATAATTCTTTGAGTAAAGCGGAAGCCCGAGGGAGGAAACATGGGACTGATCTCTTATAGCTAGCAGGCCACAACTGCTCCGAACGGAGTCCCAGCAATCTATCGCAGCTTCTGACGATTACTACTCCTTCTCCAGTCGCGCCTCAACAACTAGGTCGGCGAGTAACGGCAGTCGGGCTACGGTAGTGCGGTATGCGACACCGAACTCATATCCTGTCTCCCGAACATCGTCCCCAGCTGTTTCTCGAACGGTGCTAGCCCAGCCAGGTACCGGGCCTAGATTAGAGCAGACGCCCAATATGCCCTCCACGACGCGGGACAACAATGGGTTGGCGCAGGGTGGAAGTACACAGTCGGTAGCAGGGAGGCCGGCTTTTACGAGTTCACTATCCGATGCGGCCCACCGCCATACTGTGGAGGATAGTTATGCTGGGCGAGCGCCGACCCCGGGAATGGACGACTCTCCATACATCCGGTTTGCGATTAATCAGCTCACGCGCGAGGAGAATACAAGTAACCATTCGAGGCAGGTTAGTGAGGCTGGAAGCGACTTGACTACATCAGGTCGTCTCGTGTGGGATGATAACCTGGGGTGCTTCGTTCGCCCTACTGGGAAGCCAGGTACGCCTCCCGTTCAGCAGCCATTACTTCCACCGGAAGAACGAAGTCCTCCGGCTTCCGTGGACCCCGAGGCGTTTGTCCCCGTCGACCCGCCGGAGGGAAGCCTTCTTTACCCATCGCTGGACTTTGTGCCTCTTGTGCTGCGGCCATGGGCCATGGCGGGGGTTATTTTCTGCGTGTTACTGATGACTGCGGGCATTACGTTCTGCAATATCTGGTCTCGCAATCACCAGGGAGTGTGGGATTACGCTGGACGGAGAGGCAGGCGGTATTTTGTCTTCGAGTTCCTACCGCAGATTTTGGCGGTCCTCATCACGATCTGGACATTCGTTGTTCAAGCGGCGGTGTATCGCGTCATGCCGTTCATGATCATGGCATCGGAGCGACCATTGGGAAATGTTCTTCGGGAACTACCGATTTTACCGCGGAACTTTCTCTTTCCGGACTTCTCACATATCCGGCATGGGGAAGTGTTGGTGGGATTGTCGTTATTTACGATCTGGCTCTCGAATTTCATCGCGTTGCCTTTGCTGAGCTGTTTCTTCCAGGCCAAGTGGTTCGTGATTGATGGTCAAGGAACGTGGCGATGGGCGGCGGTCTGGACTGTTGGGTGGACATTAGTGGCTGTGTACGGCCTTTTGGCGATCGGGTTGATTTTCCTTAAGTTTCGGTTCCTGCGTGCCTGGTCTGGATTGATGTGGGATCCTGTGAGCCTGGCGGATCTGATCTCTGTAATACAGCGCTCGAATATCCTCCACGATTTCGATCTTTCGGAAACGGCCCCCGACGTTGGAAAAGAAGTTGATCCCCGGGTTCTCCGGTTGGGATACTGGCAGCTATCACGGTCGAATCAAGGGAACAGTGTTTTCTATGGAGTTGGCGAAGCCAATGCGCCAATCGGCACTGCTTCGCTACGTCGAATCTTGAAGAACCGTCGGGAACAGCCCATGTCTAGGGTCTCATTTGATGTTGAGCAGCAGAATGCGACGGAGAAGGATGAGTTTGATCAGGCCTTATTCTCCCCATCGGTTAGATACCGGTGGATTTCGTGGTTCCTTCGAGACATCTCCCTGCTGGTGTGGACGACAGTCCTCTGCGGGCTGTTCATTGCATTTGTGGTGGTCAGCTTCGTCCATGACGCTGTCGCAAATGGCTTTCTCCCACGACTCCCTACCTTACCTTCGGTGGGGGCATTCTCGTCCTCCAACTTCTTGTACAGTATAATTCCCTCACTGATTGGAAACATTCTCTTCCTCGCCTGGCAACATATCGATTTTTCCTTCCGCGCGCTCCAACCTTTCGCCACTCTCTCCTCTCTCGACGGTGTCTCCGCAGAGCAAAGTCTACTCCTCGCATACCCTTCCTTCCTCCCCATCCAAGTAACCATCCAAGCCACTGTCAACAAGCACTACAAAATCGCCTGGATCTCTATAATGAGCATCCTTTCATCCGCCATCCCAATTCTTGCCGGAGGCGTTTTCATCTCTCTTTACTACTCCTCCAAAGATGAAATCCGTGTCGGCGCCCTGATGCCCGCGTTCTACGCTACTATTGCCTTCTGCGCGTTGTACGTGGTATCCCTGCTGTGCATATGGCCCCGTCGCCGTCGCTATCTCCCTCACGACATCAGCACCCTCGCCGACCTGATCAGTTTCCTGTACCAGAGCCCACTCCTCTCGGATAAACTCCTGCGAGAACCCAGAAGTAAGACCGACCTTGTCACCCGGTTGATTATGGCACCACCAGGAGAGAAGGAACATCCTCGCTATGGTTTTGGGATATATGTTGGCCGTGATGGGAGAGAGCATCTCGGCATTGACCGGTTTCGACGACCAGGGAGGGCCGATATGCTTATCACGACAGGTGTGATGAAGTAATTTCACCTTTGCAAGGGGAGAATTTTTGGAGGCGATCGTTGATGGCTGTTATCCCGATTACACGATACACGATACCTCGACATACCCGCATTGTAAAAATTCTACGAAGAGAACTCCGACCATGAATGGTGGAGATGAATATGGACATGAATATCAACCAAACATAAACAGAACATGGAACATGAACATAATGATAATGAGTTATGCTGATGAAGGGAATGCGTGAAGGATTTTTTTTCTTTTTAATTTTTATCTTCTCTTTTAGGCGTTAGTATCAGATATCCTGAATAGCATGCATGGTGTTGGTTTGCCATTCTATTTTATTTTATTTTTCCAAACCCAAAATCCAAAGAAGATGGAATTTGTAGCATGAATTATTCTGGGCCGCGGAGAGAACATGGAAAGAAGGTGTATGTGATAGCATGTGCATAGAATACTGATTAAAATATTTGAACTTGAATACCTACACTGAAAACAGGTGAATAGCTTCATGTTTTTAGGGTTGGTATGATCACGTGGTCACATAGTTGACCAACAGATATAAAACTTGATATGACTTAGAGCTTTATCTACCACTCTTTAACCATGTTGAGTTTGCATATTCTCATACAATTCATTCAAGAAGTACAGTAGCCTAAAATCAATTTCGAGGTTGCCTGTCTTGAGCATTGCTTCAACAAATTTTACCAAGAGGTATTTGTACCTCAGCATCGTCCTCGCTGAGATGGTCCTCTATCCATGGTGATCCTCAAGAATAGAACAATCCAGGCACATCCATATCACCAATAACCCCCCACGAGAGCATCACTGAGTACGAGAGGAGCATGTCCCCAACTTTGCCACTGGCCTGAGACAGGTGCAGTGACTGTCACTTCCACTGATCTAACCGCAAATGTCATAATGGTAATTATCCTCGTCTAGGTGGGAATAAGTGGAGCTGTCAAGGAGCCCGGGTGTCAGACCAGGGGGGTATGCAGTGACTGGCAAGGTACCTTGAAGCACCGTGGACTTGGTATTCACTGCCTAGCACTAAAGTGAGGGGAAGAATTATTCACTGCCTTTTACCATCTTAGGGGCTTTTCCAGGGTATAAAGCTGACCATAATTCCCTTTCAAGAATCTGGGTCTCTTGCTTTCTGGTTTGTCTTGGGGTCCCAGTGTATCTTCACGATGAATGTTTGTGCTTTGAACCTTGGCTTTACTAGTCTGCAGTATGTGTACAACCACCACCCTTCTTTTGTTCGCTACATGTCCGTCATGTCATCTGCCCAACCGCCTCTCGATTCCTTCTTCCCGCCCCAGAATATCCCCCTCCAGGAACGCCCGAGTTTCAGGGAAGCCCAAGTCGCCAAAATTGCAGCCCTACTCCGATCTTCTTTCCCAGACCCAATACAGTTGGAGCCTCGAACATACATCCTCCTCCGGTCCATCAACAACCTAGGCCATCTCCAGCATTTAACTCGCGAAGGCTTCAACGACTACTGGTTCCCCGTTACCGAGAAGCACTTGTCAGACCAGTTCGAGCCGTCGCTTCGCGCGCTGATCCTCCAGGGCCAAAGACTCATTCTCGCTCAACCCCAGTCTCTCGGAAACTTGAACTATAGCGGCTCGCACTATCACTTTACCGAGGACGCACAGCTCCCCTTTACCATTGGCAAACGGCTCAACACCGGGATAGGCAGAGATGTCTATCGCGTCGTCAATCGCACTTCTAACCAGGAATGCAACCTGATACGGATCCAGCGGCCCTCCCACTTCACTCCGGAGGGCGTCGAGCAGATGAAATGGATTCTCAGGGAGCTCCGAATCATGCGTCGATTACGTCATAATCATATCGTGAGTTTCATGGGTAGTTTCACCGACACACAGACTATCGGGATCCTCTTCTCGCCTGTGCCCCAGGAGGATCTAGCACACTACCTGGATCGAATAGCCGTTACCCCACAGGACATCGTGGGACGGGCAGCGCTGCGCAAGTGGTTCGGATGTCTTCTCGCGGCTCTGGCGTATCTCCACGACATCGCTGTCTTTCATCAGAACATCCGGTCGGAGAATATCCTAATTCAAAACGGAAGCGTCTATCTGACGGACTTTGGGCTTGCCTTGGATAATGAGTATTCCGGCCGGGCTCGCGCCATCAGAATCACAGGTCAGCTCGATGCTCCAAAGGATGGGAGGAAACCGGCAGACATGAGGTCGGATGTCGTTGCGTTGGGCTACGTGTTTCTGGAGATGGCTGTGGTGTTGAAGGGGAAGGACAGATCGTTTCTAAGAGATTTCTACGTCAAGGTCGCGGCACCCACTGGATTTCCAAGCCACTATCGTCCTCCCGAAATTACTACTAAAGTATTCACTCTCCTGAGGAACACTGGGTTTGCAGTCGATACTGAGCCCTTGACGTGGGCAACTGCGATGATGACTAGAACGGCTGACCAGCTGCCTATTGCCCGCTTCGCGTTGCTTCTTACTACCCCAGGTCAGCACCATAAAAATGCGGCCAGTTTCTGTGGGAAATGTTGTCTTCGGCCGGGTCAGAACACGGAACAGCAAAACTTGCTGCGTCTCCGTGAAAGCTGGAGTTCATAGTATGATTAAGTCGTGTCTCTGTCTACTTTGTCTTACGTGTTCAAGGATTATATGTCATCACCGCTTGCTGCACTGTCTTAAGTCATTGCACCTTTTTCAAAGCCAAAGTCCTAGTTATGTTAGTGACCTTGTGTTACCATAGCTACACACTGTCTATGTACATAAATCCAACTTTTCGTTTCTCTTTCCCTCCTTTACCTACAGCAAATTAATTTAGATGATTTTTTTAAAACTATCATGATCAATCTTCGCGAACCCGGATCTATGAGCGTAAAACGCTGTCCAGCCTTGAATGCTACAGGAAGAAGGTTCAAATAAGTATGGAATGTCAAGGGAGTATGATGGAACCTTGATTAGTTATGCTCAAACTGAGGTTCTGCAGCAGCCTGATGTGTTATATAGTTGTGCAAATTCTGGAAAGAGAGTGAGGCGGTGTTTTATGGATGGATGGCATAAAGATAACCCACAGCAGGTCGCAGCTCGGATAGACTCATAACCACAGCGATAAGATAGCGGCGTGAGCTGAGTCATGGTCCATGTGCACAGGACTAACCCGATTGGGAGCAGCTTTCCCAACTGGTGTGGCTTGTCCAAACCTCCCCTCAACCTCAACATCTTCTCGATTTACCAACTTGACGACTATGTCAAATTGAAGGCCCCATTCTGTGATAGAGGATGGGCCTCAAGTATGAGCTCGAATCATCCATGATCCGTCCTGACCGTTACCCCCTATCTCAAACCACCCCCGGTTGATTACCCAACACCCTGTCCGACATGGTCTACCGTGGAAAACCAAGCACTGGCTGTCAAACCTGTCGGTCCAGACATATCAAGGTAATCGCATACCTCATATCCTCCTTCCATTAAGTTCATGGCTAAAATACGCACGGTAGTGCGATGAAGCCCGCCCCGAATGCAAGGCCTGTGTTCGCACAGGCCGGCAATGCCCCGGCTATCCACACCCATTGGATGTCATGCTGCGCGATAGGATAGCGTTTGTTCGCAAGAAAGGGAAGAAGCCTCCCTCGACCCCAACCCCTCCAAAAGTAGCCAAGAAGGAACCGGCGCCCACTCCTACAATCGCGACTGTACCCCTCGTACACACTTCCCCGCAGGAAAAGCCATCCGCAGCAGTTTTTACCTGCACCCCGCAAATACCCCGAAGTCCCGATCTACCCATGGAGGAGACGGTTATATCGCTCTTCTTCAACTCATATCTCTATCTTCCGAAGGACCCTCTTGTTCGGACTGGGTTCATGGAGCTTCTTCCGCAATCATACTGGGCTGCTCCTGCTGGCTCGGCGGTGCGTCTCAGCACCCTGGCGGTATCGTTCTTTTCGGTGGCTGCTTGGACGGGACAGCAACCGTTGCTGGATTCTGCGCGCCAATACTTTTTGAAAGCCCTCTCTCGCACCCGGGAGGCGTTACAGGGCGATATCGATCGAAATTTGGATAGTATCTTAATCACCGTGTTGTTGCTGTCTACATACGAGGTATGAACGAGGAATGAATGTCCGGATTAAAGCATGTTCTGATGAAGAATAGGAATTCAACTGCATGAAGGAGAAACAGCCCCCGCCTAAAGCCCATCTCCGCGGAGCAATCGCTCTCGTAGACAATTGCAGTCCTGAACGTCGAAATTCGCTCCGGTCAAAGACGTTGATCAATGCACTTCAATCCCAGATCGTACGTGTTCTCAGTATTTCGTTATTATTAGCTTGAAGCTGACAGAACAGATCAAAACGTCTATGAGTGCAGCTTTTCCGGGGATCGAAACTCCGGAAGTATGGCCGCTAGCTCTTCCGATCCCTCAGCTCGCCTCATCCCAGCTCGCCGTGACCACCAGCCAAGTGGTAAATCTCCGCCAGCGGTGGGTGCGATTTTCCGCCGCCACGGAAACCCCTGACCTAAACGAAGTTGAAGACATAATGTCTCGGGCCTACTACCTTGACAGCCAGCTAGACGCTTGGAGCCATGCACTGCCAGTGCGTTGGATCCCAGTTCAGGCCACATTTATCCCACAATCAGTCCGCGACGCAGGATTATACCAAGATCGCTGTGACTGCTACACAGATTTCTGGGTGGCGGCGACCTGGAACATGTACCGCGACTCGCGGCTCGTTCTGCATAATATTATTCTCCGTTGCCTGCAGCTCCTCCCTAACCGCGCCGATGACATTGAAACCACCAAGACTACGATCCAGGCTCTTGCACTGGACATATGTGCCACTGTTCCATTCTATCTCGGGAGCCAGACCGAACCGGTGCAGATGAATGTGAGCCGGGTCGAGTTTCCAAACGCAGCAACGCGACAGACGAGCGTTGCCCACCAGCAGACCGCGCCATTACTGGGGGGATGGTTCGTCCTGGCACCGTTGCATAACCTTACCTCGATGGGCAGTCTACCGGACGATATCATAAACTGGGTTGATGGGCAGATGCATCGGGTGTTGCGGATATATGCATTTGGGCGGACGTTGGCATAGTCATCACTGATAACGTAGAGAAAGCGCTAGAAATAGAATTCGGACTTAATAACTTTAAATCATAACTCCGCAAAGCCAAGACATCACGTGACTAGAAATCTCCACATGAAACGGTCTGAGCTTCGATTCTCCGTAAATCAACGACTCCAATCCAAATCAATCCTCTCCTCTTCCTAAATATTGGTCTCAATTTCACCGATTGTCTTTGTATCTTGCCAATATTTGATACCCAGCCCGTCTACTCTATCCGTCACCTCCCCTCCAACCTTGCCCGCTCGGCACCGCACCCCAAGAACAAAAGCAAAACTAGAACACCTCGAACAAACAAGAGATACAACATCAAGAAGCAAAAAGAACCATGTTCTCCTTCTTCCGCTCCAACCCCTCCCAATCCCCCGAAACCCAACCATCTACACAACAACAACCCTCACCCGAACCCCAAACCCCCGACTCCGCATCCACCCCCGACAAAACCACCCCCGAACCCCCCCTCCCCAAACTCTGGACCCCCCAAACAAACACAAAGCTCTTCTTCGGCGGCCTCGCCTTCTTCACCCTTAGCATCCTCACCACCCGCCGCTCGCTCCGCCGGCGGCACATCGCGTCCACCCCACCCTTCTACACATCCTCCCTCTACCACAAGCCCAAGGTCAACGGGGCCGGCGAGGCCTTCGAGGCCCTGAACCTGGCGACGCTGAACGTGCTTTCGTTTGCAATGATGGCGTCGGGCGGGGTGCTGTATTTGCTGGGCATTAATGGGGTGGAGGATATGAGGACGTATGTGCGGACGAATATGCTGGGGGAGAATGAGGTGCAGCTTAGTGCGGCCGATCAGGAGTTGGAGAAGGAGGTGGAGGAGTGGATTGGGAAATATCTTGGGGAGAAGTTTGTGGTGTTGGCGAAGGAGGAAAGGGAGAGGGAGAGGGAGGAAGGGGAGGGGAGGAAGTCGTAGATTTCCTTTTCCTTCGCCTTTTCTCTCAGTATGATGGTAAAGTTTGGGGGGAGGAAGAAAGAAAAGTATGGGTTGGTTTGGTATTGGTTGCTGTACAAATACTCTACTCATGTATAATACATAACAAGCGGATAACATAATGAACATGAACATTACTTATGATCGGTCCATTTGCTCGTACCGCGCTCGTGCCGTTTCTCTCGTCTTCTCGAGAAATTCATCGTATCGGCCTCGTGTGTTTCGTCCTGCTTCTTCGCTTGCTTCGCCTAGTTTGCTACCTTGCGCTCCGAGTCCGACGCCCTGCGCGTAGACCTCGGTTGTGATCGGGGCGGTCATGCCCGTACCCTGTGCACCGAGACCTGAGCCGGCGGACCATCCCATCTTGCTCAGGAGCGACGCGCCCTTGGACGTAGTCTCGGCCGGTGGAGAAGGTTCCCGTTCTGGAGGGGCAGGTTTGGCAGCGGCAGAGGTCGTCTTGCCACGACCGAATGCCTGGCGACGCTCGCGCGCGCGGTCCCGGTACTCTGGCGGTGGTGGGACTATGCCATGTTTTACAAGCTTCCCCGTAGCCTTGGCAACGAGTTCTTCGTTTTCAAGGTTCTCCCGGTGCATTTTGCTTTCTCGTTCATGGCGGTTGACTTCAGCCATTTTCTTAAACTGACGCATGCATAGATAGCAGCAGTTCCGGTTAGGATCCGCGTACGACTGAGCTGGGGGAGCGCTGGACGAGCTGAATGGTGAGTCCTTATTATCGAAGGTGGTCTCTTTTTCGTCCCCGTCTTTCTTCTGGATGCCATGCAATTCTGCGTGACGGTTGCTCCAGAATTGGAGATGGGACGGCATGGCAAGCTTTTTGGCTCCCGCTGCGCTGGCGGATGTATCTGCTTTGCGCTTCTTGGCTTTCTCAGCTGCCTCCTTGCTTCTACTCTGGGTATCAGCTTGTGAGGTCTTATCGTTCTTGGGGGCCGGTTGCTCGGACACCCCGGGAGAAACGGTGAGCTCCGTTACATATGCCTCCTCATCCCAGTACATGAGCTTGAGAGCTGGGTTGCTGAGAGGGCTAAATGTGAAACTTTCCGTACTTGCGGTTGGGTTCATGACCGGCACGAAGACACCCGCATGTATATAGCTAACCATGACTTGTCGTGAGGAGATGGTGAATTTTTCGAATGAATTGAGCCGCGTGACAGCTGCTTGGGCATCCTAACTGCCATCAGTATTTTAAAGCGAATAGAGCCTAATGAGCCTACCTGAATCGTAGCAAACTCCGCAAAGCCGTAGCGCCAACTCTCGTTAGTTCGTCGGTCCCGAACCAGCAGAACACGACGAATAGATCCATCTCGAGCACCTAGATTTGAGTCGCCAGTTGTTGACGCCACTTTGGCTCCTTTTTTCTGGTTTCCTTGGCCATCGGGGTTGCTGTTTGCAGGCCGGTAAAGCTTGGCGACTCCTTTGGCCAGGAGCTCTTCTGTCACGGAAGGTTCCAGCCCTCGGAAAAGCAAGAACTGTGACGGGTGATTCTCAGGTGCGGCATCATTATCACCATTATTCTCCAGTTTCGGTGCGGCTATGCCTGGAGGGCCCATCGGACCAGCTTCTATTATGTCCGTTAGCAGAGCACATGCAACATGGGACGCAAGACGTACCGGGTCTCGGGGCACCGCATCTAAAGCACTTTTGCCGGGTAGAGTAGTTCATAATAGAACACTACACCTATTAGCCCCGCAGCAGCAAATACCCCAGATAAAACCTCTTACCATTTTACAAGTCCAATCGCCCTCAGTTCTAGTTCGAGCACGGTCTTCCCTCTCCCGACTATAGGCGATACGCACCTTGGTGCCACGATCATCCTGGCCGGCACTAGGGCCACAGAGGTAAATCGTCGGGAAATTGCTCTCAAGAAAGGCGCGAGAGGAGCTCAGGTTGCGGAATCGGAGAAAGCCCAACCCTCGGGATATCTCTGTTTCAGCATTAGCCAAGCAAGCCATCGAACACATAGGGAATCCACACCAACTCACTTGTCTGCCGATCACGAATTACACGGACCTCTTCCAGACCCTCAATCTGATAGAATTCTTGTAGCTCATTCGAAATCTGTTCATCATGTCGACACACTTCTCAGCCTCATGCCATGAACGAAATTTGGGGTTGCATAGCGTGGAGCGCAACTCTCGGAGTTCTCCCCATGCATCATGGAACTATTAAAGGAGGGGGGGAAGGAGTTGTCCAACGTCTTCTTCCACCATATCCACCGGTAACCCATCCATCATGACCTCTCGACTCTCCTGTCCGAAATGCCGGCCTCGGCGCGGACTACGGCTCCGGCTATGGCTGTAACTTCGGCTTCGGCTGCGCGAGCGATAGCCCTCGCGGTCGCGATCGCGGTACCCCTGTCGTGGTCGTCGCGGGGGAGATCGTGAGGAGCGGCGCCGGGCGTCATCGCGGTCTCGGCTTCGGTATTGCGATCCGGAATCGGGCTGATCCCGGGAATAATTGCGTCTTCTGTCGGCTGCGGGGCCCCGTGGGGGCGACTGTGAGTGATCTTGCGTTGGCGATGCGTTAGTCCTGCTCACATATTGTCTCATCGAACATGGGGGGAAGATTATTGGGATGCGGGGAGAGGGTGTAGCTACCAAGCGATCGTGACGGAGATGGGGATTGGTCGTCGTACATGCGCGCGTCCCTATCATCGCGCCGGGGTACGGGACGATGGTGAGGACCAGGGGGATACCTGGAATCTTCGGAGTGGAAATGAGACATGGCAAGAGAACATGAAGGGTAAAAGAGAGGATGAAGATGAGATGAGGAGGAATAGATTCACGATTCGAGATTCGAGGAAATCGGAGACCAGTGGGCAGAACCAGACCGCCTTTCTGCCTGAGGATACAAAGCTTATCGCATACAAATACTTAAGAGTTACGATACAGGGAAACTGTTAATTGTTTTTTTTTAAGAAAAAAAAATTAAAAAAAAAAAACTCCCAATCGATACTGTCTTCCTTATGGAATGAGTGTAAAATGTAGTAAAAGTAGTGAAAACGTTGGATGAATAACGCTTGGGGATAGCATCAAGATGTAGGCTCTATGACACAAGTATATATCTGCGAGAATCCTACTTAAAAACAATGATTCTAAACGACATTAAACGGGGTATCATAACACATGAACAACGCATAAAAACTGAAATTAAGATTTTTGATCATCAAACGGATACCAGAATCGATCTTGATTTCGAGAGACACTCCGCTCGAACCAGCATCATGTACTATATCAACCTAACTTGGATGGGGAGTGCTTACAAACTCCTGGACCATACGAAGCTCGCCTTCTTCCAACGAATGGCTAAGTTCTTGCCCAGTGGAGATTTGGCTATCTCCTGCGTGTAGCTCGTTTTCCTGATCTGTGTTGTGATATAATGGAAGCCCACTTGAACGAGTGGTATGTGTCCAGGTACGCTTTTGACTCGACGAAACGCCACTTCGGTCGTAGGTATAGCTGGGGGGATAACGGGGTACGTAGGTTCCGCCACTGCGAGCGAGAAAAGTCTTGAACGGAGGAAGGCAGCCGATGATGATAGCTAAACAGACGATTAGATCTGAACCTATTAAACAGGGACTTGGGGAAGTTACAGATGGAGGACTCAGCGATATTCCACACAGCTAGACCAGCCTGATCCTGGTAAGTTTTACCAGCGATATTGACCGCACGTAAGGCGGCGAATGCGATGGTGACCGCGCCTAGACAGAACACCGCTCCGAGGGTAATTTTCTGCTGGAATGTGATGGTGGCGGACCAGACGATGCGAAGGGCGAGGAACATGACTATTTCAGTCAACGAACAGAGTTCGAATTGGCGTGTTGGAAATCAAACTTACTGAGTAGGTCTGTAAGGATATCCACCCCTGTGCTATAGTAGATGGAGATGATGGCACCCTGTTGGTCAATCGGTTTGTTACACCGACCTGTCTGGTTAGTATAGCGATCTAAATAGAGGTAGTATTATGCAATTGGTAGATACCAAATTTGAAATAATCTGACGTCGGATGACAGGTCATTACAGAAGACACCCAGCAGCCGATGTACGAGGTGGCCGTAATGAAGGCGGTCATCCACCACCACAGCCGATACTGCGGGAGTCCATCAGAAAGGACCCAGAAGAGGCCTAGAAATGCTGCCTTGATGCTCCAGAGAATCGACCAGAAGAGTCCAATTATCACGAACATGAGGTGGGTATACATCAGGACATGGTGCTCAAAGTCTGGCCCGCGGACGAACATCATGTAGTAGAGATGTGGTGCTTGGAGTGTCTGGAGGATGGCATTGGTTATGAGGAAAAAGAGAGCCAATAAGATGAAGTAGTCATCTATCATCAGATGCTTTAACTGTGTGAGCCGAATTGCCAGACGAAATGTCATGAAAATGATCCCGAGGCCTACACCAGTCCATGCCACCGCAATGAGGCCCTTCTCAGACAAGTGAGTGGCCACGCCTTGAGCCGACGGCAGGCCACTTAAATTGGTGATCTGTTCACTACTCATGTTTGTGAGGTGACAGATGAAATCAGGAGAGTGTCCAAAGAGAAGCAGAGGAGCAGTTTGCCATTTTATTGGGAAATGGTTGTGTATATATGAACGGGCATCGGTTCTCTGTCGGACAGTGAACACCAGACATAAGGCATGGTATTCGGGTGGCCCGTGTTTAGATCGGCTTCACATTCGGCCCCCACATCCTTGCAGAGGCAAAGTGTATATTTAGTCTGCATGCTTATGCACGTGCAGGAGAAGAGCCCATTGAGGGGTATAGCTTTAGGGACAAGGTGGGTGGGCCTGTCAAAGTGAAACATCTCATGGTCGCTGTTCCTATAGGGCGAATGGGCATTTTCTGATGATTCAAAGTAGAATGACCGATGGCTGTCAGGCAGGAACTAGAGAAGCACGGCCCCACGGCTACTAATTACCGGCCCCCGAGTGACCGACTCGAACCTGTCTTCTGTTATAGACTAATTCTTGGCGCAGAAATTAAACTCATTGACGCTCCAGTCGCTTTTCGTATCCCTGGAACACGTGGAGAAACTCTATATTCTATCTGTGTAGAATACAGTCGGTTCGGGCAATGATAACACAGTCTCGCATTGCTCCGGGCTTTGTCGGGTCTCAGTCCTGCTTCCTTCTGGTTGTGTAAATGGGTTAGTATTATTTTTCCCTGCTCTAAAAATAGATGTTGGGTGAGAAAGTGAGACCCCCGGAGACACTAAACGTTACAGACGCCAATCGATGCTTGCGCGTCGAAGATCGACTGGAATAGCTTCAATTCGACTGTTTCTGGAAAATCGGTCAGCAACACACCTCCAGGTAGCTTCTGATACCCAGGGCCAGAAAGCAATGGGGAGAAACGCCTGTACGTCCAGTATTCGCAGTGATACAGCATCACTTTCCAGTCGGAGGAACCCATTGGATACTCGTATCCTACCGAGGACAATTATCCTCTGGTAGATTTAAGCTTGGGTGAGACTCCTGAAAAACTCTCTGTTGGGGTTATCGCCTGTTTATAGAGTCAATGTTACCAAGGTCAGCGAATCGGCAGCGGGTTTCATTTGCGCAGAAGAATAATGTGCGCTGGGTAGTTTGAAACACTGGCATGACTTGTCTGAGAAGTAAGTTTCCACCTGGATTGAGCAACACAAACAAGGGAGTCAGCATTAACGTACTAAACAGTTCCACAAACCATGGCTCGCTGCAAATCTGGATGAAGTACTTTCTAAAGGGAGTCACTCACCAGAAATCCTTCGCCGTCGACTCCCGCACGAAATTAGGATAGATGGGAGATGCATTCATGGTGGCAGGAGGATGTGTGGAATGATGTCTACAACGTGGCTTTCCCCCTCGACTTGACTGTGTTCGGCCGTGGTGATCATGTGTGTCCTTACCTGTTTCCCCTCACCTATTACCCACCTCATACTTGTTTTCCTTCTTTGAGTATTTTTATCTAACTAAAAAATAAACAGTCTTACGGTGTGGTATCAGCGATTCATTCCTGGGGTCCGCTGTGTCTGGCGGGACTGTGATTGCCGTGCGATTCGCTACTGTGATATAATCTACTTATATGGGTGGCTGTCGATAGTTGTGCTTAGTTTAGTAGTAATTGTTAATAACATGCTGCATTCGAAGAGGTTGACTACGTTGAAGTGCTTGATTTAAGGACGAAACTACCTAGGTACTTACTACCTATAAGTTAGACGAGGAAGGTTCAATTGGGCAATTGCAGTATTCCATTAGATCGAAAACTAAACTACTAGCAATGAGTTACATATCGAAGAGTATGTTCATTCGTTCGTCCATTTCGAGACATCGTGTATTCATAAGAAAGACAAGGGGCACCTGTGATTGCATCGTAACTATTAGTATAAGTTGCAAGGAAGGTAAGGGTAGAAGGGACTCACCTTTCTTGAAGAAAGTCATGAAAAAAATGTCCATCGGACCATAAAAGCATCAAGTCATTCACTCAGGTGGTGCAGGAGGGTCGTCGATACAGATACCATGGTAACAGCATCAGTCTTGACACTGGGCATCCTTACGACACGAAACGACGAGACTTGAGAACCTGAGGAGGGGGCCTTCTTGCGCAGAAACCGAGGACACAGAACCTGAGGGCGGGGCTTTTGCAGTCGGCATTCTTGTGGCATTGGAAGGGGTGGGGGAAGGTGATCCCAGCTTCGGACTCGTCTTCCGGCACGTCTTTAGGCTCGTGTGGAGGGGGATCCGCAATGCATATGCCATTGTAGCAGAATCCGCCTTCACAATCAGCGCGGTTGTGACAATTGACATCCTGACGAGACTCAAGCTGGGGAGGACGGTGAGGAGGAGGGTCTGCAATGCAGATGCCATTGTAGCAGTAACCGCCCTGATATTCGCGGTCGTTGTGGCAGACAAGCTGACGAGACTCAAGCTTAGGAGGATCAGCAACGCAGATGCCATTCTTGCAGTAGCCTCCACCGCAGTCAGAGTGATTGATGCAATTGGCAGTAGGGACACAGAAACCACCAAGGCAGAGATGTCCGCGTTTGTGGACGCAATCACTGTTGTGCCGGCATTCAAAGGGGAAGCTCTGACGTTTGATATCGGGGGTAGCGAAGCCTGCTGAGGACATGGTATGTTAGAATGGCTGAAGACATACTATGTAGTAGTTGTATAGGTTGTTGAAACAGATAGAAGAACTTACCACCTCCCTCCAAAGCATTGGTAGGGTCAACCTCCGCAGGAATAACCTGGGAGACCACCATTGATATGATGAAAGGGAGAAGAGTGAAGAGCTTCATGATGAAGCACAAAGTGAAATTGAAAAGCTGAGTAGCCAATTGTGTGGAATGAATTGGAAGAACTAGAGGAAAGGTTATGAAGGAAAGAGAGGATGGTTGAGAAGAGAGGAGTCGAAGATGGGAGAGAAGAGGAGTATTTATAAAGAGGCGAGGAGGGAAGAGGAAGGCCAGCTTCATGACAACAACGACCAGTGAATGGAGAGTGAGCAAGAATTTGGCAGTGAATGCAATCGATTGTGAGTGAATAAAGGCCTAGGTGTTAGTTGTGGGTCGGGATTGGGAGAGTGGACGCTGCTCTGGCAGTAAACACCCAGGTGAACCTTTCATCCCTGCATGTCAGTGGCGATAAATGCATGAACCTGGATCCCAGCTTGGAGGTTTAAAGTGCTGGATGCTCGATCAACCAATACTTGATGATCAACATGATGCTCAAAAAGAAGGTCCTGTGCAGGGATAGTGGAATATCCAAGGTCCATGAAAGCAAAGTTGGGTTGACCCAACAAGGGCCGGGGAGATACCCTTATAGAATGCCACTTAGCCCATGTGCCAAAGCCAATAGTCGATGGGATCAGTAACTTCTAATTGAATAATATGTGTAACCTTAGACCAATTCCAGTCTGATATACGCCAACCGTTGGGGCGCCTTCTTTGTTCCTGTTTCGAAGTCGAGTAGCATAACTGGGCGAATCACCAAAATGTGGGGCCTAGGAGTTTTCTACATAAAATGATCATCGTAAATGGGCCAGAAAGTGGCCTCGGGGACAATTCCAACGGCGTTTCTTTGCTGTCACCAGAAGAACTGGTGGGTCCATAGGGTGAAATCCCAGGCTCACCCCTCTTAGATGTGGAGTTTCACTGACATTTCTGGTGGGCCCTTAATTATACCTGCAATCTTAGGAATAACCTTGGTATTCAATACGGCTTTTTGTAGATGAGATACACTGATTCGTGGGTGGGATGAGCTGATAGGAATGACGCTGGGAAAATCGAGGTAATGGCCACTAACGATGGCAAAAGTGGAGGAAATTAAAGTATCATTAACTAGATCATAATTTCTTCTTCTTTTCACCATCTTCGAGCATATGTGGAGAATTCAGGGGAGTTTGATAATGGTCACCAAGGTTGCAGGAGTAGTATCAGTTACCTTCCTTTCATATGGGTTGCATTAGGAGTCCAACGCGTAGATTACTGCATAACATTCCCACTGGTATTCTCCCCTCTATTTCTATCCAGTTATGAGACCTGCTAACAGGTGAGCTGGAGTTTGAGACCAGGGTACGTGATAAAATGATAAACAGGAACCTAAGACATGGGACCTTGAAGCTCATCACTGCAATTTCTGGGTCATAGTGGAGTCTCCTGAAAAGAGGACAGGGTCCATGTTGACTTCACCCTCCTATGTTCATCAATGGTTCCACCTTCTCTATATACATACAGACTGCCACAGCAGTATTGGCTCAATTTTAAATTCTTGACCAAGACTGGGAATATATCTTCACAAAATTGGAAGCTTCATGACAAGAATAAACATTACAAATAGATGAAACAGGACAATTACAAAAAGCGGAACTATAGAGACGTACTGCTGGAAAATCTTGACAGCGACTCTGTAGGTTTTCTATAATCTCCTCCTCCCCTCAGCTTTTAGCATTAACGGGGATCATTACCTTCCAACCGCCATTTAAATAATGAGTTGGTCCCTCTTTCTGACGCAGAGCGTTTGTAGCCATCATGGCTGTGAAGAATTTTGATTAAACAGAAAGTCAAGATTTCATCACCTGGTGAAGAATGGCAACAACTTCTCGACCCGCTTGAGCCACATACGCAAGTGGTATCATGCCCTTGGCTTCGAATTAGCATGCTGTCTAGCAGCAGCTTTACCGCTCCCACATGGCCTGTTTTAGCCGCTCAAAGTCGTCATCTGTGACCTCAATAGAAGCACTTCTCTCCAGAAGTAGCGTCACTAATGCTTCTTGGCCATTCAAGGCCACCCATGATAGTGGGGTTTGGCCTTGGTCACAACCTTTGGCCTTAATATTGGAATTTCTGTTTAATAGTACCTCTGCTGCCGCCTCGTGGCCACTTTCAGCTACCCATGAGAGTGGTGTTGAGCCAAATTCGTCATCTGTAGCCTCAATGTGCGGTAGTCTCAATGTCCGCGCCTCTGCCACACCTCATTCTATGAAAATTTGCATCACCGTTCAGAATAGGCTGCTTTTATTTGTGTGAATCGGATTACATTCTAGCCATACCGAGCATTGGAGGACTGATCATCAAACCAATTCGGGGCCACGCCATAATTCATCACCGTGCTCTTGACCTTTGTATAGCTTTCATACGCCTCCTGCCCGTTCTCCTTCCCCATCCCACTCTCCTTAAACCCACCCCACGGCGACGACGGGTCATTCAAATGGTGTCCATTAATCCAAACAATACCTGCCTCGATTTGGCCGGCCACGCGATGAGCTTGAGTAAAATCATTCGTCCACACCGACGCTCCCAGCGCAAACGAGGTCCCATTCGCAACACGCACAATATCCTCCTCCGATTCACACTTTACTAGTGCAATTACTGGTCCAAACACCTCGTTACATGCCAGATCAGAGTCGGCAGTTGTTTCAA
Organism: Aspergillus panamensis; assembly: GCA_027569225.1. Classification (NCBI taxonomy): domain Eukaryota; kingdom Fungi; phylum Ascomycota; class Eurotiomycetes; order Eurotiales; family Aspergillaceae; genus Aspergillus; species Aspergillus panamensis. The sequence goes on along the minus strand of JAPDER010000096.1, from coordinate 13,347 downwards.
TAATCGTAGGCTCGAAAAAGAACCCCTTTCCTTGCGCATTGGTGGTGGCCTTTCCGCCGCAGATCACCCTACCACCCTCTTGTACAGCGCGCTCCACGAAACCCGTACACCTTTCCACGGCGGCTTTTGAAATTACTGAACCGATCTGGGTCTGCTCGTCGGTTGGGTCGCCCATTTTCAATGCTCGAACCCTTTTCTCCAACAACTCCTTAAACCCCTCATAGATGCCCCGATGCACCAGCAACCGGCTCCCCGTAACACAGGTCTGCCCGCTCGCAATGAACCCCGCAAACAATGCAGCCTTGACAGCCACCTCTAGATCCAAGCTGGGGAATAAACAAACCGGTGCTTTGCCGCCCAGCTCCGCCGTGATAGGAATCATATTCGTCGCAGCAGCCGGGGCGATAGCCCGATACGTCAAGATACCGCCCGTGAGATCGATCTTCGCCAGTCGCGGATTCTCGCACAGATATTTGCCTGTTTCTCGCCCATACCCGCCCAGAATCTGCAGCACGCCGTCGGGCAGCCCAGCCTCCTGGAACAGCGGACCGAGTTTCAACACTGAGAGCGGAGCCAGCTCAGACGGCTTCAGAATGACCACATTACCTGCCGCAAGCGCGGCACCGATCTTCTTCGTCGCGATCAGTAGCGGATGGTTATAGGGCGTGATCTGCGCCACAACACCCAGCGGTAACCGGGTGACTGTGTTGACGACGGGTCCCTTGAAGGGCGTGACTTTACCCTCGTGGACGCGCGCCAGGGAAGCGAAATACTCGAGCCATTCCGGGACGCGGCCTAGCTGGGTGCGCATCTCGCGGATCGGACGGCCCGTCTGGCGAGTTTCGAGCTCGACGAACTCGGGAATGCGGGATCGAAGGAGGAAGGCAGCTTTGGAGAGGACGAGATAGCGGTCCGACACGTCGGCGCGGGACCAGGTGCCATTGTGGAATGTTTGCCAGGAGGTTTTCACGATGTCACTGACGGTGGATTGCGGGGTGGAGTCGATGGTTGCGATGGGGGTTTCAGTGGCGGGGTTGAGGACCGTGATTCGGGATTCGGTGGGGGTGGTGTATTTTCCGTTGATCCAGTTGGATACGTGAGGGAGAAGGTCCGCCATTTTGATGGTATTTCTTTTATTTCTGTCGTCTTTTGGAGAAGAGTAGGGAAAGATGGGGGGAGTTGGGCCGTTTACATATGAATGAAGGATGCCCCGCAGATAAGATATTCAGAGCTGGAGATAGCCGTTTTTTTATCTTGTTATCAATCTATCAGACTCCTATCATTAGGGATCACACTAACATTCAGGTTCTCCACTCTCTACCAAGATTTCTTATCATTAACTCTTTGGATTATCAGGTACGGTGGGGAAATCTATAAATGAAACACACAATACCATAATCCCTAAAACGGAAGGGAGACGAGCGCCGAGTTCCTGCCTGTGATTTCTATCTCAAAAGAGAATACCTGTAAAGGTATGCCACAAATTAAATCTAGAAAGCACAGATAGGGCTTCTTGGGTCATTTCTAGGATTCCGAGGAATGATATTTGCAAAGAGGGAAAAAAAAATGCAAACGTCTGTCCACGGCTCACTCCTTAGTGGATGCACATAAATTTTAGATTTTGAATTCTAGGAAGAAAGCTCTCCTTATAGATTATCCGCCAGGGTATTTATTCCACCCAAGCAAGCAGCTCCCTTGGACTACCTACACTAAAATTGGGGAAACAGGCAGCTGGATATGAGCATCAATCATAATTCATAACATACATTCAAAGCTGTAAGTCAGCAGGTATCAATCTCAGCATCTCAGCATGAAGGATCAGTATCACACACAAGCCGTTCAAGAGCAGTAGTCACCAGCAACTCCTGAACCACCCCGCGAATTCTTTTTTTAAAACAAAGGGTGTAAAATAGAAGAAGAAGATTGCTGGCAAGATGATCACAAAAAAAGTCACGATTAATCCGGGCCAGGGCTTATTCTTCCACATTCACCAGATCGATCAAATGGGGGAACATCACCGCCCACTCCCGTGAAAGCTGCCAGTTCTCATACACGTATAACGCAGCCTCGAAATCCTCCGTGATGCGCAGATCTCCATTTGGCGATATGTACATGAAATTCTTCGATTCAGGCCAGTGGAACCGGATCGACGGAATGTAGAGCAGAACCGAGTGTCGGGGGTCTCTCTCTGGGGATTGTGCGAGGCCGATCATATGGTCTCGCAGGCGCGGCCAGGGGAGGAAATCGATGGAGATAGGGTGCGGTACGGTCTTTTGCATCTCGGTCGGATAGGCCCACTGTGGGAGATCCTGTAATATTTCTTCGTGGGGATAGAGGCGCCACTGCGAGTGGCTATTGTTTAGTCTCAACTACGACCGGCTGCAATAGAAAGAGGAATGGAAAAGAGGGAGACCCACCCTCAGGAACCGATACATGAGCATATAACAAGCGAAAAACGTGGGGACGTTGGGCGGGCGGATTCTCGCAAACACCAAGCCTAAGATCTGCACCACGGGATTTGCGGTCAACATGGGATGGAAAACGTGTAGCAACGATGGCGTCCGCGGTAACGGTCCACCCTCTGTAACGTCTCTCCGCAGCGTCTGGTGGGCTTTCAGGACAACATAAAAGGTAAGGTATTCCAGACACTCGTTGCGGGAGTGATGGTCCATCCCACACCGACAGTCCACGGGAACATTATCATCGCCATCATCGTCATCATCAAAAGCCGACCGCGGAGTGGCAATAGTAATAGTCGTAGTGGGAGGAGTCGTGGAGGAGGCAGGCGTCAACGGAGCCAAAACAGCGTCATTCTTCATCGCGACATTATCTCGGGCGGAAAGGAGCCGGTTGAATACCCCTATCTGCTCCGTCAATGCCTCCACAGTCTGTTGCAGGACAGTCACCTGGCTCTCGAGCTGCTGGATCTGTCGATGCTGCGCCCGCTTGGCCATGTTGTTCACACGATCGACCTCACGTTTGCGGGCCAGCTGGGCCTCAGTAAATTGGCGTTTTCGGTTTGTGCCCTCCATGGCTGTCGCTATGTTATCATATCATATCGGGTCGAATGGCCGGGGTCCGCTTTTTCATCAGCTTGCAGGATGAAGGTTCTAGGTAAAGTGGAAAATTCAAGATGAAGGAAGGTCTCCGACCAGGGGACCAGGACCAGTTCCCCTGCTTGGCGCCGTGCGGGGCCCCGCGATTTCCGGCTTATGTCGGTTTTCTACCTTGGGTCTGACTTCGGCTAGTCTGGGCGCTGAAAGGATGCTGTCATTATTGTCTAGTAGTGGTCCTTTTACCTAGGTAGGTATTCCTGTTCCTTCCGAGAGTCTGAAACGCCAGGGTTAACAGACTGTGCTCTTCAGGATCATAATTGGGCCTGTGGGTTTCTCGATCTACACATTCCCATCGGATAAAGCTTTCATCCAATAAAAGGGAGACACACTCATACGAAAGGTTCACATTTCCGTGGATCAAACTTGACAAAAATAGCTGGCATTATTATTATTAGGATATTCTCTTCTGGTAGGCGGCAAAGGAGTACCCAAGTTATGTCATGGCAGTTAACCCACTAAAGTTCACTAAACCAGAGAATCCAATAAAGTCAGCACCAGCAATGGCCCCAAGGCTTAGTTGTCAGCATCGAATCTGAGCCAATCAACTACTAACCATCGTCCGAATAGTTGCCGGAGACATTTGATTGCTTGAATCGATGCCTTGGCCCCGGTCTCGCCGCTCACATGTGCCGTTAACCAAACAAGCTGAGGATGAATTCCCTCGACTCCCGATAACGCACCTTGGGGATCTCATCGGTCGTGTGCGTGATGCAGTAATTCGTCCCGGGTTTCTGGGCCGTGATGAATTCTGCAAGCGGACGGTTACCAACTGAGAGGGCGCCGAAGGTGTACTGTTAGTCTATCACTTGTTAAATGCTTCCTGCGATCCGAGGGATGGGAGGAAGAGAAGGGGAAACGGAGGAGGACGTAACGCCCATGGTATCAACCGTGTACCCTGCAAGTCTTAAGAATATCGCCTCGACCGTCGCCAGTGTACCATCGAGACTAGGGCCCGTAACAATAAGCCTGTAATCGGGATCCTGGCTCACGGCTTCCTGGATGTACTCTCGGAGGACCTGGTCCGCACTGCTAGGCGCCTCCCAGAAGCCGCTGTGGGCTTTGCGCCCGGGACAGATACTAGCGATATCCTCCTGGGAGATTTGGAGGTCTGTTTGGCTGTTTTCTGGTTAGTTGGGTGATATGGTCTTGGTATGGGTGGATAAAGATAGGTAGATAGGAACCTCTATGTGAAGGGGCCGACATAGCAGCGCTTAAGGATGAGTAAATTGCCCCAAGAAGGAGAATAATGAAATGCATTCTGGGTATGGGATGACTCTGAGATGGGTGATATTCGAGCTTACCTTTTTTTCCTTGGGGGCATATGTCCTGAGTCTAAGTACTCCTCAGGGTAACATTTCGAAGGTGTAGTGTATGAGACTCGAGAATGAGAACTACAGATTCACTTCACGAAAGCCACAGATTCGTGAATTTGAAGTTTAATTCTACAAATCAGTAACAAACTAACCAGTGTAGAGTCAAATGATCTACAAACTTCCGAGGTCGAGAGAGTTGGCTTGCGGCGAGCAATGCAGCCTGCTTTCCCAGAGTACTGCTATTTGATCATTGCCCAAAGTCAGAATTGAGTGTGGATAGAATGCCTCGGCTATGCAAAGATTTTACTCGTAAGATGCATGCTTCACGTCATGCGCAAGTGCGTTTAATGCCAATATATTATGAACTAGTTTTACACTATAGATACTCCGGTACTCCGCTATATAAATCCAAATACTCAACCATTTTAGCCTCGATATAACGCCATCTAGGCTATCCTCCATATATATTGTGTAGGCTATTGTCGGCCCTGGCTCTTAAGGATAATGTTCATGTACCTATACCAGTCAGTGACTCCCTGGTCAATAGTTCTTTCCATGGAAATACTCACATGCCCATCCCAATCAACGCCAAAGCAACCCCGAGCACACTCTCACGCGGGACAACATGGTTATTCAACCACCATCCCATTCCAACAATAATGCATGTCTTGGCTTGTCCAATGACAGTCCCACTGACGGCACCGGCAGCATCAACAATATAGAATTGGGAGAGATTGACGATACAAGCGAAGAAGCCGCTCTAGTAACAAACCTCATTAGCGTTGTTTTTTTAATTTTTTTGCAGACACATGTCAAAGGCAAAGAAATAGCTACCAGTATAATCAAACTCCACATCGACGACGATTCAGTCGACACAGCGGGTGACCCATCCGTCCAGGGAATCGCACACAGAAGAAGGCAGGCGCCGACAGGAGCCTGGTTCAAAAGGAGTTGCATACTACTCAGCTCGAATTTCTTGTGATAGTATCCAATCCACACAGTATAGATCGAGCTGGCGCAAACTCCCATCAGAGCGAATATGACTCCCAGTGTAGACGTTGCGTTTCCGCTATCCTTGCTGGAGAGCGAATCGAAATAAGTCACGATACCGACTCCGGAGCACAGTAACATAAGCGGCACAACCGCTGCCCGTGGTATCTTCATACGGTACAGCATGTAGTTCATTAAAGCCACCGTTGGCGTGAGGAGGAGACGGGCCAGTTGGTGGAACATAACCGACGAGTACGCCAGCGACAGATTTTGTAGAACGACCTGGATGCACATCGCAGCTGCAATGGGGATGACTTGGAGAGTAGAGATATCTTTCGGGACGAAGACGCCGCAGACTGGCCGCGAGACAATCCAGAGCGTGGCACCGGTGATAAAGAAATGGTACGATGCGAGGGAAATTTGGCGGTTATGAAAGGAAGCATCCGACATGATAGCTTTGTTTGTGAATATCTAGCCAATAAGAAATTCAGTGTTAGTATCGACAATAATATACTAATTACGACCATAGAGTTGGCAAAGAATTGAGAGGCTTACAATCCCAACAGTTGATACTATATTCACAGCTGTCCAGAAGAGAAAACCACCATTTCCCCTCGGCGCATTTCTTGGCTTCTTCAGCTCTCGCACCTCGAGCTCATCATCGACTTCCTTCTCTTTAAACTCTTCCTGAAGAGCGGTATTTGCAGATGCGTGTATCAGGTTGGACTCCTCATCGTACCGTTCTTCCGATTTCTGTGCCAAGAAGGTCATGATCACAAAAACGATGCCAGATATGATGATGCTAATGCTCCAAAACAAAATAAAGAGTAGGCTTCACTTCTCACAGAGCTGCGGACATCCAGCTAATGTATAGATTATGGAATCAACGGAGTAGGTAGGGAACGCCTCTGGGTTACATAGCCCCACGGATCGAGAGCACCATCGACCCTGGAAGGGAAGACGAGAATTTGGTACATGCTACTGAAGCATTGGTAACACGGTACCGCCATCTTCTTTCTGGAATACAAGCGAATCACCTGGTGGTGCTCTGATGGTGTGGGGTGGTTCCTGACTGCGAGATGTTCCACGAAGTTGGCCGCTTTCAGGCACCTCCACCGTCAACCTGAGGGTTGCATCGTGGCCCACACGTGAGAAGCAAGTGAGTGCTACATGGCTGATTATGATTCTAGTAGAAATTTCGGCGGCATTCTTAAGCAATTAATAACGAATATTATATCTATCTAATATCTTATGTCCTTCTCAATCAACTCTTAGCCAACCAGATAGCCTCTAGGATAGTCCAAATTTCGCAATTCAACCTCACTCGGAGACCAAGGGATATCTGAATCCTTCCACTGCGAATAAGCCGTTTCCGCGCCTGCGATCAAGCGCTTGAGGTTCATTCTCGTGCTGTAAACAACATTCCAGGCCTCCGGACCATGGTAATTGTTATCCGCGAAGACTTGAATATCAGAATCCCTAAACGCACGTCCCCCGGGTTTAAACGTGCCAATGATGTTTGGATAAACTCCATAACAGTTAATTTGCTCCCTTCCACCCCTACCTCCGCATAATTCGCTGAGGGAGGTATCAACCTCAACACTCCTATCAATCGAGAGTGCGGCCAGTATCTTTTGAGCGCCCTCGTACGTGACTACATATCCAAACGTACAGCATCCCTCATCGGCACGGTAGATATACCGGGAAGATTCAATGGGGAATTCAGGATATGCTTGCCTCCACGAGTCATGCGGCCCGACGGGCCCTTCCCAGGGACCACGGCGGTCAGTAGGCGTGGTAGTGGGATCGTTAGGAACCACATACACCGAGCTCTCGTTCTTCCCCTGAAGTGTGGCACAGCCTCCAATCCACAGAAGGTCCCAGTTGGTGCCATAAGGGGTTTTTCTGGACGCTTTCTCGTTCTTGGTGAGTACGCGTATTCCACGAGCAAACTCACGAAGCTGCAGTCTGAACGAGACATCCCAGTCTGCATCGTCCTCCAAAATCAGGGCGGTGGTATAGCGGTTTTTAACGACTCTGTTAAAGATGTATTAGCAGAAATCTAATGGAAAGAAGGCAGGGTGTAACATACCTAAGCAGTGCATTCATATGGGCACGCCAACACCCAAGGGCAGCCTTTGAGATGTTTGGATTGTCCAACCCCTATATATCCCATCTTTAATTATTTTTTCTTCGAGAATAGATAGGAATACAAACCTCCGGTAACGCTTTTTCGGAAATTTCATCCCCCCGTACCCCATCCAGCCATTCTACTTGCATTCCAGTGACTGAGGCAGATAGTGTGAGATAATCTCGCTTATCCGTGCGCTCTTTCAGCCCGATGGCGTAAATGTGTTGAAACTAGAGGAGAATCAAATTAGCATGTCCACTACATTGAACAAAGTAGTTCAACGTACGCCAAGAGTCTCATTGTTAATGCGATCGAATACCGCATTTTCCAAACGAGTTCGACCCGCATGGATCAATTGTCGAGTCGAATCATATCCCCTTTGGTCATTAAATAGGAGGGATAGGACCACGCAAGTACAGAAAATACCCAAGACTGTTTTGATTATCCTTGTATTCCACCGGGCGATCATGGTGCACGGCGATATTCGTATGAGCTAGAGACAATGGGTGTTTGGGGGATGAGAGGCTGAGGGATGCCATCGACTTGGGTGACTTTTGGGCCCGGATTCATTATGATATTTTTGAAGAAATCTAGATAGTAGTTCATATTTCCCCTTAATCACAGGCTTCATGGAGTGTTGCTATTTTAACATTCCGGATGAGCTTTACACTGTTTGAAAGCAGTCAGATTGCCTGTTTGGGATAAAATATTGGGACAATAGCTGTAGTCACGTGTTTTACAGGTACCAACCTTACCAAACTTTCTGCCATTGACTAGCTTTTTTGGGAAAGGAGTTTTGCCAGAGAATATTATGGTTGGATAAGAGCTCACCGCCTCATGGTGAGAGCCAAAAATACACTCCGGAAATACCACGGTTACTACAGGCACATCTAAATGCCACCCTTGCAGCATTTGGCAAGCACGGGCTGGCCTCGGACTGAAGCTATACTTCCGTTTTGGGAAACTGCTGCTCCAGCTTCTTTCCCTTAAGAAAGCGACTCGTGTTTTTCTAGCAATATCAAGGCAAGATACTTAAACGTATTTCCAATTCATTGGATTGTCTACTGAGAGAATGGCAAATAATAAGGGGGTTAATATGGTTCAAGAACTCCAACACCAACGGAGAAATGAGATGGATCTTCCTCTAGCCCAGTCTTAAATATCCAGATTTCAATAATGACAAGGTTTGTACTTATCTACCTACCTAGGTACCTGTACTCCTCCTACTCATAGATTTTCATCCAATCTTTATGTCCTCGTGATCAAATTAGTGAGCTTGTCAATTGAAGTTGAATCTCAGTCTGGGTGGTTTTATCAGGAGTATTGGGCTATGACGTCAGACAGAGTATACATTGTGAATGTGCTCTGAATATAACGTGTGATCTATAAAGACGCAAAGCCTTCGTAAACAAAGCGAACTACAGATAAAGAGCAAATATTCCGGCCGGCCCAGAAACCACCCAAACCGTACCCTCTTCAGCATCCATTATCCCGGACAAGGTTTCGCCGATATTTTCTCCGACTCATCCACAGCTTCTCAAAACACTTCCATCGGTGGATCGTCGTCTGTGGAGCCCCGACAATGCACCAAACGCTCACTGACTGGCCTCTCTCCCCAACTCGACCCATCCATCCATACTTCTGGCCTGCAAGTGCAACAGCTGGACCTATGGACGAAACAAAGACAGCTGGCAGCTGTGGTCGACCAGACGTGGTTGACCCCCACCTTGCCCCTCCTCCTACTTCTATTCTAATCAACATTGCGTCCTCCCATCCTCCATAAACTCCCTGATCCCCAAACGTTCTACAGAATTTTTTACGACGGAGAAGAAAGCTTTTTCTACTCGCCAAATCCCAGCAAAACTGTCATTATGAGCGGCCCAATTGCGCCCGTGAAACCTCCCTCCGAGAACCATCGCGCGTGGTGGAAGGAATGCTCGGTTTACCAGATCTGGCCTGCATCATTCAAAGATTCCAACGATGATGGAGTCGGCGATATCCCAGGCATTATCTCTAAGCTCGACTACATTCACAATCTCGGCGTTGACATCGTCTGGCTCTGTCCTTCCTACAAATCGCCACAGGTTGACATGGGATACGACATTGCCGACTACTACAGCATCGCAGACGAGTACGGTACGGTCGCTGATGTTGAGAAGCTGATCCAGGGTTGCCACGATCGGGGCATGAAGCTCCTCATGGATTTGGTGGTGAATCACACAAGCGATCAACACGAATGGTTTAAGCAATCGCGCAGCTCAAAAGATAACGAGTTTCGCGATTGGTATATCTGGAAGCCTCCTCGATTCGACGAGAACGGGGTCAGGCATCCCCCAAATAACTGGGTCTCCCATTTTCAAGGTTTGTGTTTGTTCTTCAAACCGAATTTTCGTAAAGAAAATGCTAACGCCATGCTGTAGGGAGCGCCTGGAAATACGACGAACATACCGGGGAATACTACCTACACTTATATGCGGTTGAGCAACCAGACCTGAACTGGGAAAATCCGGCTGTTCGCAAGGCAGTTCACGACATTGTGCGATTCTGGCTCGACAAAGGTGCCGACGGATTCCGCATGGACGTGATCAACTTCATCAGCAAAGATCAGGAGTTCCCCGATGGGCCGGCCAAAGACCCAGACAGTATCTGGCAATGGGGTGATAAATACTACGCCAACGGACCCCGCTTGCACGAGTACCTACAGGGAATCGGAAAGATCCTTAAAGAATATGACGCCTTTAGTGTTGGCGAGATGCCCTTTGTGAAAGACACAGATGAAGTGCTCAAGGCCGTCCGCTACGACCGCAACGAGATTAACATGATCTTTAATTTCGAGCATGTAGATATTGACCATGGGGCTCACGACAAGTTCAAGCCGGGGAGCTGGAAGCTTACCGACCTCAAGGATTTCTTCGATCGCTGGGAGACCTTTATGTACGACAACGGCGGCTGGAACGCGTTGTACTGGGAAAACCACGATCAACCCCGGTCGATTGATCGCTACGTCAACCCACCTGAGGAGCTTCGATTCACAGCTGGAAAGCTGCTAGCTACTGTTTTGGCGTTACAAGCTGGCACGCCGTTTATCTACCAGGGCCAAGAAATTGGAATGGGCAATGTGCCTTCGGAATGGGGCATGGAGGAGTACAAGGACATTGACTGTCTTAACCACTGGCAAAGGTACACCCTCATAGATTATTACGCCAAGTGTTATTGTTACTCAAATCGAATGCAAGCTAACATTTTCCTTACTTAGACTATTGAAGTCCTCACAATTCGACACCGAAGCCCAAAAGATTGCCCGCGAGGAGTATCAGAAAAAATCTCGCGATAACGCTCGCACTCCTGTGCAGTGGTCACCCGACCCGAACGGTGGTTTTACTGGCCCTAATGTGAAGCCTTGGATGTCCGCCAACCCGGCGTATTCGTGGATCAATGCTGCATCTCAAGTCAAGGACACCGACTCATTATACCACTACTGGGCGTCCGTCCTAAAACTGCGAAAAGCTCATCTCGATATCTTCGTCTACGGAAACTACGCGCTGGTCGACCGTGAGAGTCAGGAGATTTTCGCTTTCACCCGCGCATTTGATAATTCTAAAGCCTTAGTCCTGGGTAACTGGACAGCCAAGGAACTTACCTGGAATGCTGCTGCCCACAAGCTGAACGGCATACAGGAAGTATTACTTGATACATATGAACCCGTGAGCGCAGCACGGGAAAGGTTCTCTGCAGACCAGTGGGTGCTCCATCCTTACGAGGCTGTTGTAATTTTGCTACAGTAGAGGTGGGCATATATATAGAGAGAAGTTTTGGATAGGATATTATCCCAATGATACTAAGACTATGACAATGAACAAAATTTGAGACGTCAGATATTCCAACAGACAATACTCCGATGTAGTCTCTTTTGCTTAAAGGCCTTGAGCATGAGCTGAGTATGATCAATAGTCACCTCTATATAGCCAAGATTGATTGTGATTCTCCTTTGGAGACCTTTCTGTACCCTATAGATCTATTTTGGCTGTGTCTGCCTAAATAGGATACTTCCTTCCGAACGGGGAGACCTACTTGCCTATCTGGGAAGATAGATACTTAACCCGACAGTAACCTTCCACATTGAGTAACCCCCACGCCCACCGCTATCAAGCCTCAGGCAAGAACCATCCCGAAGTTAAACGAACATACTCCAACTTCGACTCCTCACCTTTTTGTACCATACTCAGAACCTCGCCAATGCCTCTTCTTCTTCTTCATCCTCCCCACTATAACCCACGGAATCTCCTCGTTCACAATCTACCAATCCACCATGACCTCAACAACAACAACAACAACAACCACCCCCTCCGACCCCTCCACCCCGCTCCCCGCCCACCTAGACCCAACCACCTACCCACGCACCCAAACCGATCCAACCCTCAACATCCACCTCGAACTCACCTACAACGCCCTTGACCCCACCGCTGCCCTATCGCGCACCTCGTCCCCCGCCGCCGGCGCAAATGTGCTCTTCCTCGGCACAACCCGCAACACCTTCGAGGACCGCTCCGTCGCCCAACTCAGCTACACCGCGTACCCGGTGCTCGCACTGAAAACGCTGCGGTCGATCGCGGCAGCCGCAGTGCAGAAACATCACCTCACGGGGATCTTCATTGCGCATCGGCTCGGCATCGTGCCGATCCAGGAGGCGTCGATTGTGATTGCGGTTTCGGCGGGGCATCGGGGTGCGGCGTGGAGGGCGGGAGAGGAGGTGTTGGAGGCTTGTAAGGAGAAGGTGGAGGTTTGGAAGAAGGAGGAGTTTGTAGACGGCGGGGCGGAGTGGAGGGCGAATAGGGATCGGGATGCGGAGGGGAATGCGATTGCGGGTTCGACTGGGGATTTACAGTTGGTTTAGTTACGTGGATTTGTGGGGTTTGGCTTGAGGGAGGTGGGGAGATCTATTCTACAGAGCTAGGTTTTTGGTGGTCGGGGGATATATAAAATACATGGTCATGGCAGGAGTGCGCTGCCCCGTTACTCCGTCTTCAGCGGCTTGCCCTCTCGCTTCCAGTCGTTGATATGCTCCATGATTGTCGCCGTTGCGGAATCGGGCGTATCCTGGCGTCCGATACATTCGACAAAGTCGCCATCGGGGTCTAGCGGTCATTAGCCCTCTGCCTACCATCACCGCTAACCTAGGGGTAAAGGGAAGGAGAAACTCACCCATAAGATAGAAATAAATGCTATGATCCACCAGATAGTCCTCTCCCGGCTTCACATTCTGCGGCGTACTGAAATAAACCCGGTACTGCTTGCAAACATGCTTCACCTGCTCATAAGTGCCCGTCAACCCGATAATATCCTTATGGAACTCCTGCAAGTAATTGCCCAACACCTCCGGGGTATCCCGCACAGGATCACACGTAATAAACACCGGCAGGAAAACATTCTCCCCCTTTGTCGCAGCCTTGACCTTATCGATAATCTCAGCCATTTTGTCCAGTTCATCCGGGCAGATATCAGGACAGTGTGTGAATCCAAAGTAAACCTTTCCACAATGACATCATTAGCATAACTTTCTTTCCAACCTATGAAAAAATAAACCCCCCCGAAGGAAAAGAACCGGGGGGGGGGGGGGGGGGGGGAAAGAATGGTGTTTGGGGGGGGACAAACAAAACTATATAGCCCATTCAACTCATCAGCCGTAAACACCTGGGCATTCAAAAGCTTCAAAACGAACGGCCCTCCCCCCAGCGGGTTCCCACCCCCCGTGGGCAAGTAGGGGTTAGGGTTGGGTTGAAGCGGCTCCTGGGCCGCC
>JAPDER010000095.1:0-73888 GCA_027569225.1 Aspergillus panamensis | reverse complement strand
TGTCCACACCAGATGGAGGAACATCCACCACCTCAAGTTCTTCCCTGTCCACACCAGATGGAGGAACATCCACCACCTCAAGCTCTTCCCTGTCCACACCAGATGGAGGAACATCCACCACCTCAAGCTCTTCCCTGTCCACACCAGATGGAGGAACATCCACCACCTCAAGCTCTTCCCTGTCCACACCAAATGGAGGAACGCCCACCACCCCAAGCTCTTCCACGCCCACCACCCCAAGCTCTTCCACGCCCACCACCCCAAGCTCTTCCACGCCCACCACCCCAAGCTCTTCCACGCCTACCACCCCAAACTCTTCCACGCCTAAACCAATAGGTAATTCCGCAGGAACATCCACCACCTCAAGCTCTTCCCTGCCCGCACCAACAGGTAATTCTGCAGGAACAAACATTGTAAGACACAATATTCTTGGTGAAATTGTGTTAAGAACTAATATTAATATTACCTAGCACATTAATGCAGGGTGTTGGAGTATTAATAACAGCTCACGCTGTGTGAATGAAGACCCATATAGTATGTATATCCCGGCCGCGTGCTTCTCGAGAATAGCTCTTAAAGCCTAATTTTATATCATAGATGTTGCATACCAGGGTCAGCTAGATTCAAGTGCAACCATATACGGAAAGTTTGACAGCAATAATATTCATGATGAGACTGTGGTACCTGGTTGTCAGATAAATGCACACTGGCCTTATTACTATGGGGATGTTTTTCTTGATGATGATGATTGTCTGCATGATGCAGGAGGTATGTTGTGACCTCATCTTCCTCAGGGCTTGAAATGATAAGATAACTAACCATTGCCATTTGAATATTCTAGACAACCAAATTGATGGCGGCCAATGTTGTAATACGTCGATTCCTATATTGTCCCCTACTACAGTTGTTTCAAACCCTTACTATGAACCTAATCCAGATGGTACATGGCTGGTATGTTTTATGTTAAAAAATATCAGGATACTTGAAGGCTTTCAGAACTGACTAGATACAGCATATTGAATCTGGATGTGTACTTGTGGAGGGTACTGCACGATGTGCTGGAGATAGAGGTCCTATCTCAGCCATTTATGAGAGCTCCTACCGTGTGTTCTCTCATCCTAGATCTTCTTGGTTTACCTTCAGCTAACGAATATCTTTTTTGATAGATTTTGCCCTTGATCCATCAAAGCCCAACAGTACCGCAACGATTCTATCGGGGTATGATGCGAATAATATAGGAGAAAGTCTACAAAACCCAACTCTTCAACTAGCAGCTGCTTGGCCCAGCTTTTATCATGACATTTATTTTCGTTCAGACGGATGCTTATATGATGCCGGCGGTAATAAGATTTATGATCAATGCTCTGAATCCATCAGTACTTCCGATTTTACGCTGAACCCTTACTATGACACCCGGCCAGCTGTTACTTGCAAAAAGAGTGCGGGATTTGGTTATGTCGTTGTCAAGGTATGGGCGAAAGGATGGGTCAATGATGGCGGAAAGAGTTTACACCACGAGTTGAAAGGTTGCGGTCTATCAAGTCGTTATAAATCTCACACAGACAGCTCTATGCGGAAAGATGGGTCGTCTGAACATATTGGGCAATACCGGGCCGACTTTTACGTGTCAATCCACATTCCAGCAACATTCAGAACAGGTTGTCCGGGAAGAGCGATCAAGAGCGCTGGAGGGCCATCTATTGAATGTTAATTGCTAAGCCCAGTGTCGCATAGCTCAGCCGTGTATTAATATCAGTAAACATAATTTCTAGATATTTTTGACACTTGGACAAAGTATTTCACTATTCTTTTTCTTTGATGGCCTTGGGAAGATTAATAGTGTCTTCAGTACCCGGAGACTTAATAACTGGAATCTTGGGACAAGCAGACCTAAAACCTTTCACTGGGTACGTAGATAATACTGGTTTTATTATAACTGTGCGCAGTCCGACCTCAGAGACAGCGCATGTTGCATCGCTTATTTTGCTTGGTTCATAGTTGAGATCTGAAATTCTGAGCTCATCCGATACGCTACGATCGGATGGGCTTCTCCTATACCCAGCCCAGACGAGCTCTTGAAAATTGTACTCCTGTCTGCCTGCATCTCCTCTGGGATGCCGACGTTCAGGCAGACCAGGATCGAGCTGCAGTCAGAAGATGGCAGAGAAAGAGAAACTGCTCCAGGTGCCCAATCTCTCTGCACGACAGCGGTTGACCGGCAATCTGCGGGGCCTGAGACTTTCTCCTTGGTTTCTTAGTGGCGCAGGATCTAGTTCCTGCCAACGCCCCGGCTATCCTGGAGGCATGGATATCACGACACGAACGACGGCACAGTGCGATGGCCACTGTCTGGGCTGAGCCCGGGTTATCGCAGTGATTCACCCTCATGTATCGTGGGTCAGGCAGCAGATCAGCCTTGGCCTGGAAGGGAGACTCTGGGATTTACCAGCACTGACAGAAAACAGCCTTGCACTATGATGCTACGTCTTTGTACACTCCATAATTAGGTTCCTGTCCTCTAACTCTGGCTTACACTATTTACTGTTGTAGATTTACTCGTCCTTTCCCTCTGATAAACTCACGACGGTCTGCCGCGTGGATTCATCGATCCTGTTCCCCTAGACCTACCGCGAAGAACTGGCGGAAAAAGGTAGTGCCCTGCCAGAGGCTTAAATTGGCAAAGGCTGGCTGAAATCCTGTCGAGTAACTGCGAATGAAAAAGCCGGCGAGTGGTTGTGCTTGATCCTTAGCCTGGTCGTTGAACGCCCAGCTGAAACCCCGCTTTCCTTTGCACCCCAGCAGCTGAATCGAGGCCATCCCCGAGACCTCACGCTCCAGATGGCCCCCAAACACGACGACTACACGGTCGGCTGGATCTGTGCACTCCCACGGGAGCTCGCAGCCGCCCAGGACATGTTGGACGACGAATATGAGCCCTTACCGCAAGACGCCGGCGACTCGAACCAGTACACCCTGGGTCGCATAGGGACGCATTACGTGGTGCTGGTGTGTCTCCCCGCGGGGGAGATCGGGGTTGTAGCGACGGCCACAATCGTCACGCGCATGCTATCGACATTTCGAAAACTGCAGTTTGGCCTCCTGGTCGGCGTTGGGGGCGGGATCCCCAGCGAGAGACATGACATCCGGCTCGGGGACGTGGTGGTGGGCGACAGCGGCGTGATCCAGTACGACATGGGGAAGACGGTGCAAGGGGGGCGATTTCTCTCGACGCAGGTCCAGCGACGACCATCGCAGGTGATTTTGCTGGCGGTATCGAAGCTGCAGGCCCGGTATCATCTGGGCAAGCAGATGATAATGGGGTATATGAATGGAATGATCACCGATCATGTCAAGTTTGCTCACCCGGGCGCGGATTCCGACGTTTTATACCATTCCGACTACGACCACCCCGAGCATGCCGATTCCTGTGAGCAGTGCGAGCAGAGCTGGGTGGTGGTGAGGGCGCCGCGACCCTCGACAGATCCGGTGGTCCACTATGGGTTGATCGGGTCTGGGAACCAAGTGATGCGCCACGGCGGCACCAGAGACTCCCTCCGCGAGAAACATGATATCCTCTGCTTCGAGATGGAAGCCGCGGGGCTCATGAGTATATTTCCCTCTCTGGTCATCCGTGGAATCTGTGACTACTCCGACAGCCATAAGAACAAGCAGTGGCAGGATTACGCGTCTGTGGCCGCGGCTGCATATGCAAAGGAGCTTCTCGGCATCATGCAGGGGCAGGCCGGGCCCACGCGGCGTCTAGATGCCCCGTGTTTCATGGTTCCATTCCAGCAGACGCCGCGATTCGTCGGCCGCAGGGAGATCCTCATGGTGATGGAGAAGAAACTCAGGGCTCAGCAACCGGTGGTTCTGACGGGGATCGGTGGAGTTGGGTACGTGATGGCCTCTTGGTTTCCCCGCGGCGTTGATTGACTTGTAGACACAGCAAAACCCAACTAGCCGTGCGGTACTGCTCTCAATTCAGGGAGAGAAATCCTACCGCGCACGTCTTCTGGGTCAACGCGACCACCCCTGCGAGCTTCGAACAGGGCTATCGCGAGATTGCGCGGTTGCTTTGCATTCCGGGTCGCGAGGATCCCGAGTTCGACACATGCTCGGAAGTCTATCAGCTTCTTTCCGGAGACGAGCTGGGTCAATGGGTGATGGTGCTCGACAACCTGGACGACGGCCAAGGACTGGCAACGCAGATGAAGTTTGCCCCTCGTTTGAACCAAGCTTCAGGGTCGATTATCGTGACGACGCGAGACAGCAGGGTAGGCCAGGATCTGCCGGGTTGGGACCATGTGGCCGCAACTCCCATCGCCGTGCCACCCTTAGAGCCCCAGGAAGCGCGGAGCTTGGTCGAATCCGCACTGAGTCCACGACAGAGACTCCACGAGGACGACCTTCTACGCGTGTTGGAATTGCTAGGATACTTTCCGCTCGCCCTCACTCAGGCCGTCGCATTCATCAAGCACAACTCTACGACAGTAACCAGATATAAAGGCCTTCTGGAACACAGCAACATATCCGTGGCTCATCGGGTGCGTGATGCAGAATATCGAGATATCCACCGATATCACGAAGCACGGGACTCGGTCTACTGGACGTGGGAAATCTCCTTTCAGCAAATCAAGAAGGAGAACCCTCACGCTGCCGATCTACTCGCTTGGATGAGCGTATTTAATGCCCCCCTAGGCGTCCCTGAGCACCTTTGTGCCGAAAGAGGTCTCGACGATTGGGAGATGACCAAGGCAGTGGGAGTTCTAAAGTCCTTCTCACTAGTTACAGAAGGGCCCAAGGGCGCACTGGTAATGCATCCCCTGGTGCAGAAGGCTGTTCACAGTTTCCTCGGTGTGGCTGAGAGGGAGAAACACCAACGCGAGGCACTGCACGTTTTGGCTACCAGATTCCCCGATCCAAAGTCAGAACAAGCAGACCTTTGTGAGGAGCTTCTTCCCCATGCCGAGGAAGTGCTGCTGTACAAGTTCGAGAATGAAAAGCCTGCCAGGGTTACAGTCCTTTACCGGGCGGCCCTGTTGCACAACGCTGCTGCATATAAGACGCAACGGGGCCGATACCAGTCATCCTCCAGCCAGGCAGAGGAAGCATATCTGATCCGCCAGAGCACTCTCGGAGGAGACAGTGTCGAGACCCTTGCTAGTTTGGAACTCTTCGGCCTAGTGCTGGTCAACCAGGGGAAGTTCAAGGCTGCCCAAGGAAGGCAGGAGGCCGTGGTGAGAGGACGACAGGAAAAGATAGACGGGGATAAATTGTTGATGATTGAGAGTGAAAGGCGGCTGGCCGACGTGTTGCTGAAATTAGGATACCTCGACGATGCCGCCAGGATGTATGAGGGAGCGCTGCGCGCAAGCATCGAGGCAGTGGGAGACGGGGACCGCCATACTCTGGAACTGCTGGATCATTATGGGGAGGTTTTGGAGTCCCAGAGCCGATTCACCGAGGCGGAGAAGACCTACCGCAAGTCTCTACTTGGGAAACAAATGACACTGGGAGAAGCGCACGAGTCGACGGTGAAGACGAAGATCCTCCTGAATCTACTGCTGGGACAGGAGAGTGAGCGGGGGCAGGAGTACGACAAGTCATACAGGCTCTACTGTGACGCAATGGAGATGAGTATCGGAATCTTTGGGGAGAAACATCCCGAAACGATCCGCTTAAATTGCAATATTGCGTCGCTGTACGCGGCGCGGAATCAATGGGTGGAGGCAGAGGAGGTACAACTACAGGCATCCCGGATGTTGACGGAGGTCCTGGGACAGAACCATCCGTCGACCCTTGTCTGCCTGTCCAATCTGGCTGTCTTGAAGCAGGAGCAGATGAAATATGCAGAGGCGGAGGAATTGCACCGCGGTCTGTGGGCTAGAAGGAGGACAGTGCTGGGGCCTCAGCATCCACATACGCTGGCCAGCATGTGCCACCTAGCAGAAGTACTGACCGAGATGGAGGGACATGAGGAGTCCCGGGAGATCCTGGAAACGGCCTTGGCTGGCAGGCAGAGCTCCCTAGGGCTAACGCATCCAGATACCCTCCACTGCATGAGCGCCTTGGCTGGAGCCTTGTACGAGCTGGGACGGTTTGACGAGGCAGAAGCCCTCTATCGAGAATGCCTGCAACTCAAGAAAGAGGTCCTAGGCTCGACCCATCCGGCCGTACTTGTCAACATGAACGATTTGGCGGAGGTCCTTCGCCAGCTGGACAAACTTTCTGAAGCAGAAGGCCTGTTCCGCCAGGTGCTTCAACTGCAGACCCAGGATACATGGGATAAGTGCGTGAGTCAAGGCAACCTCGGGCGGGTTCTCTATCTACAACACAGATACGACGAGGCAATCCCGTTGTACCAGGAGACCCTGGGGGGATTGGAAGAGGGCGACCCCTATAAAGAGACCCTTTCGAAACGTCTTGAAGATGCACTACGGGATAGACGAGAAAGTCAGGTGGTCCCAAGAATCATGGGTTGGATACGATGGCTGGTGGGCCGTTAATCTCGACGAGTAGCCCAGGATACTTGAAAACTAGTATAGAATCAACGTTGCATAGTCCTTGCTACCTTGAATCTAAGTAGTTATGTGCTTGGCCCTGTTAATTTTTGGCACCCTTCGGTCGGGGCCTTGCCTTGATCGACTCTGGGAACCGGTCGGATTGAGCGTCTTTGTCCAATTTGACCACCCCATCGATGAGCTCCCCGATCCTTCTACTCTCTCCCTCCGCCACCAAGTAGATGTTGTCCTCTGGATCAGAGAATTGCAACCTAAAGCCAGACCGGTGCAGCTTGGCGTAGATTGCACCGATCGGGAACTCCTGGGCCGAGCCAGGCACCAATTCATCTAACAGAGACAACTTAGACTTGCTTTTCTCCATACCAGCGGTGGGGGGGGGGGGGGGGGGGGACTCACCGCTCCAGGTTTTACCGTTGAATATCAACGTGTGGATGGAAGAGCTTTGGTGGGCGTAAAAGACGTGGACATTCTCGCCAACCTTCAGGGTGCAGAGACTCGCTCCTGGCGCGGGGTTCGTCTTGGGAAGGTGACTGGATAATTCCCATGTCTGGCCACCATTCGTATAAACAGACTGGATACTGCCCGAGAGGTTCTGGAAGAAAACCTCGCGATGCTCTCCACCCGTGGTGATGGCCTCAAACTCCGTATCTGGGGCGGCCGTAGTGCCAAATTCACCTAGACCTCCTTCAGACCATTCTCTCTCCTCGGGGTCAAACTCGAAGTCCCTGATGGTGTCATCTTCGCCTATACAGTATACAGCTCGCTTATAGTTCACGATATCAGCACCGTGAATGGAATGACAAGCTGGGAGTGTCAGTTGAGGCGTACCTTCTCCTCCCCAAGCAGCAGATACACTGCATTGGTTCCTGGTCTGGCAACGCCTACATCCAGCGGAATCCCAAATCCGCCTTGATATCTGTGCTCATAAAGTTCATCGTCCTCCTGACACAGAAAATACGTCGTCTGGCCGTCGAGTGCGTCGACTTCCACAATGGCGTTTTCGGGGGGTGCTACGGGGGCCATCGTTGGCGGGAGCCCTTCAAGAGATGGAATTGATAACCTTTACAAAAAAAAGCAAAGACGAGGCTGACTGAAAACAATCCATAAGCAAGCCCTGAGCAAGGGTCCTCGGCAGCGATTTTCCACTCTGGTCACACGGGATGTGTCCGCGAATGCGCGTCGTCCACATCGCATATGCAGGTTTTTGCCCGAGGAGAGTACGGCTGGTCAAGGTTGCCTTGTTTCTCCGAAGTGTGCCTCGTTCAATACTGTACTGATAGGGAAATCATGAAACCGTTGATCGGTAATTCAGAATACGCGTATTTTTCATTACTTGGGCACCACTTGCGCGACGAGCCTCATCTCTTCTCCTCAGAGCGTCCCCAACTTCCCAGTGGATTATTGAAGGTAGTCTACACGGACAGCCAAAATGGCGATGAGAGACGTGAAAGAACCATCCAAGTGGGTGTGTCGGTTAACCACGTTTTTCGGTATGCCAGAACCCTGTTTGTTTACTCGTTATCGGCTTGGATGCTGATATCAAGGTAGCAGGATCTCCAGACACCGAGGGATCCTCCGGTTCAGGATTCCTAGTCCATATTCCCAATTCAGCCAAGTTTTGCATCCTCACAGCAGGCCACAACATTGTCACCCTGGACCACGATGGCGCCGGGAAAACGGTACTGTGGGCCAAGACGATCAAGGTCAACTTCCCCGGTGGACTGGAGTTCAGCGTAACCCGCAACGAGTGCCGTGTATCCAGAGTATACGGCGAGAACCCGTCAAGCGGGGCCAAAGAGGAGTCCTCGCTCTTGGATTATGGTCTAATCGTTACCGACAAGGAGAAGCATCTCATGGCGAACCCGAACTTTAGCGACCCCGGAGGCTGCGGCTTTGATATACTCGTACGCGAATCCGACATTCTGCGCAACAACAGTGTCGCGGTGCATGGGTATCCCCGGGGCCGCAAGGACCAAGAAATGAATTCCTCGCCGCCCAACCACGTTGATAGACATGCGCTGTACTATAGTATCGATACGATGGGGGGGGTGAGCGGGGGACCGGCCTTCATCTCCAGGAATGGCCTACATACAGCTATCGGGATCCAGTATGTCTATCCCGCATGTTACACCCCCTCTGAAGCGATGAAAGAATCTCAACAATAGCAGTAACTACGAAGGCCGCGCGACGCGTCTCACTCCGACCGTCATGTTTGAGATCCTAAGCTGGATTGATGACTACCGACTCCAGCAGGTCTTCCAAGTTCTTCCCGCCAAAGATCCCGGACTACACCTACAGGCAACACGGGGGACTAAACCGAGCCTCGCTGTGCGGCCTGGCGTTGCATACCTGAATTGCATTCTGGCCACGGTCCCACCAACCAGTTCAGATCAGCATAGTCTTCATGTGGTTCTGCCCGCCTCGGCTACCCCGGACAGTCGGGACCCGTTACTATTCCTTACATTGAATGATGGCGATACCTCGTCTCGTCTTACTTTCGGCAGAGAACGACCGGGTGTCCGTAAGCCGATCCTAATCGATATTCTCAGCGAAGGGTCGAAGGATAAGTCGGGTAGACCGGCGTTTTTCTCATTGTGCTGGCCCGGCGACAAGGAGGGAGACAGGCAATATCTCAAGATCAAGCCTCGCAAGCGAGTGCAGCACTGTGGCTTCGGATGCATCACGCAGGATGACGAGGTTCTGGTCGCGAAGAGAGGACCCGCAAAACTATCAATGTATCCACATCAACCAGTGGGGAGGAAGGATGAAGTTCAGAGTCCAGGTGCTGACAGTCTGCCTCCACTCTACCGCGCGGTTATAGATCGTAACCAAGCGGAGGTGGTGAGACTTTTACGTGACGGCGCGGACGCGACTTTTGCCTGTTCCTGCGGCACTACAGCCCTGTCCAAGGCCGCGGAGAATGGTGACTTTGCCAGTGTCAATGCCCTGATGAGGCACGGGGCAAGCATGGAAACCCTGAACAAGGATAAAGAATCCCCGGAGCTGTTGGCCCAGCGCAATGGACACGAGAGGGTGAGCAGGCGACTGGAGTACCTGCGCTGTCAGCTAGTCGAGGATCTTCTCTCAGCCGCTCAACAGGGTTCAACCGAGAAGATCAGGGCATTGCTAGGCCGTGGAGTACTCCCCAACGCGAGAAATAACTCCGAGACCTTCACCAGCGCGTTCTCTGGCAGCTCGGCCTTGGAAATAGCAGCGCAGTATGGTCGCTCCGAGGCAGTGTTCCTGCTAGTTGGTGATGCAAAAGCACCCGTAGCGGAAACAGATCCACGAGGCTGGACAGCACTCCATAAGGCCGCGCAAAACGGAGATCCGACAATCGTGACATATCTTCTCCAGCACGGAGCGCAGGTGAATGTGGGCGACAGAAACAAAGTGACGGCGCTACATCGGGCAGCGGAGTTGGGGCGCGTAGATGCGATCTCGGCCCTGTGCACCGACGAGAAGATCATAATTGACTGCCGGGGACTGAACGATGCGACTCCACTGATACTGGCAGCACAGAATGGACACCTGGAAGCAGTCAAGTTTTTGATTGGGAGGGGGGCAGAT
The DNA here is from genome assembly GCA_027569225.1 of Aspergillus panamensis. NCBI lineage: Eukaryota > Fungi > Ascomycota > Eurotiomycetes > Eurotiales > Aspergillaceae > Aspergillus > Aspergillus panamensis. The sequence continues at coordinate 63,797 of JAPDER010000095.1, read as the reverse complement.
CCTACGCTCGAAGATCGCAAAGGGCGCACAGCCAGGGATAGGGCTGAGCGTCGCGGATGGGAGCATATTTGCCAGGTGTTGCCTGATTAGCAGAATGAATGCAATAATTTATGATATAATATCGGTAGCTTTCTGGATATATGAGTACACAGTACTGGGAGTGAAGAGATTCGAAGTTTCACTGGGAGGGGTTATGATATATATTGTGGTGGCCACGCCGTACCGCCACCTAACGAACTTATGTGGTCAATGAAATCAAGAAATACGCTAAACGTTGGGACGACGAGGTGTGGCTACAATGTCATATATAGAAAGCGTTTATTAAAGTAAGTTGTTCTACAGAGGAAGGAAAGTTGGATCAATTCTAGGTCGTCTGCGTGTTTAGTGCAGCATTGAACAGTCGCATCCACTGTTGCCAGGCAATCAGTATTAGAAACAAACCGTGTGAGGTCCGTGAGTGAAATACTTACAAGCGTTTTGTAGGCGCTCTCAAACTCATCCCCCACCTCCTTCGCCAGTCGATCCCTAATGTCCCCGAGCGGCTGGTTCAACGTATAGAGCATCGAAGAGAGATCAGGGTCCGTCACGAGGCCCTCCAGGAACTCAGTGGCATCCTCTTCATCGCCCACCTGAGTGAGGAGAAAGATGGTCATCGCCTTTCCATATTTCTTCCCCAGGCCTTCCGTTTTGATATGCGTGATGATATCCCGCAAGCAGTCTTCGTCCTCCATAGTGGGCTTGATTCGCCTGTTAGCCGTGATCGCGAACCAGGGGCCGGAAGCTTAGATTTACCGCTCCATCTGTGATGATGATGATGATCCGGGGTTTAACCCGGTCATTGGCGCTCTCGGCTCGTTTTTTGAGGGGCAAGAGCACCTTGGATTGTAGTACGGTCCCTAGTTTGGTGGGCCCCCGGGGTTTTACTCCCATGATGCGCTCCTCGATGATATTTGGATCCGTGAGGTAGTCAAATTCCGTAGTGTCATCCTTTCTATAGTTCAGAAAACGCAACGAGACACCCGACGGCTCGATTTTGGTCGCCCAGAAAGAAACACTCTGAAGCGTCTTGCTGAGGTCCTCCCTCCTGGTGCCGAAATTCATGGTGCCACTATCGTCTACCTGGTGTGAGTAAACCGTCGCAGACAGGATATTGATTGGGATAAGGCTACTCACCACACAAGAAGAAAATGTCGTAGAAGGATATTTTCGTGAGCGTGGCCGCCTCATGAGCTGTGAGCCCATACTCGTCCATAAGCTCGGCCTCAACGTGCGCTGCACGCCTCGCCAGCTCCTCCTTTGTCTTCTCATCGAACTGGAACCCGCCTAGGTTCTGCTCCAGGAAGCTCGAATAGTAATTGTAAAAGTCCTTCGCCGTACGTGGCTGAACCAAGTCAATATAGATAGACATATACGCACCGAACAACCCCACGACGTGGCAGTGGTGAATGCTTACCGCATTTTTCTCCTTCTCCGGATCGACCTGCGGAGGTTGCAGCTCTGGAGGCAAGTTGGTGTTTCTCCAGATGCCCCTCTGACCCCCAGGAGGCCTGCGCCGCCGGGGCTCTGGATCGTCTGGGTCCGGTTCCATTTCCAGGGCCTCCCCGAGGTACTTCACGATCATTTGCACCAGGTTCATGATTTCCCGCTTACCGTCTGTTTGAACGGTTTTGAATGCTTGGTCGCGGATCTCGGCCGGCAGGGCCAGAAAGTCCCTCTTGGTATCCAGGGCCAGATTGCCGTTGATGATTTGGATCATCTGGGGCTGGAGACCGACCGAGTTGAGCCGTTTGACCAGCTCGGGCAGGATGTCGGCTGGTCGGTGGTTGTGCGGGCCCGTCATTTTGCATCTGGTACAGCGTGGACTCTGGTTAATCGTGTTGAGATGGTTTGAAGGAGCATCATAGACCGACTTTTCGGGGTCATCACGATGTTTTATTCTCACAGCCAAAGATATGGCTGAGGATGGTATTATTGTGGTGATGTTACGGGATGTTGCGCTGAAATGACGGATGGCATCATAATTACCATACTCCATACACACATAATACATGATGAGAAATTTTCAAAGAGGTATTCTATTAAGATACGCCATGCTTGATATCACTGCAACTCGAGGCTTGTCTGACCGACCAGCTGGTCCCCAGCCTTTAACTGGAACCCCACCGTCCCCTGCTTATGGCCCAAGACCACCTGCAGAGTCACAAACACCTGGTATTGGAGAACCCCACCGATGACCTTCTGAGGGAACCGGCTATAGTCGACTTCGCTGAGGTCTGCCGTGATCTTCGCGGTTGTTTCTACCTCTGCGAACGGGCCAATTAGCGCAATTCCTGTATCACTCAGGGATGAACGAACCCTCTTCACTATACCACTCCGGAGCGGCGTCGAGACTGCATGACTTCACGTCGATATGTAACGTGCGTTGTTGAGCGCCAAGGACGTTGTAAAACATGATGGGCTTTGATCCGTCGGGAGTAAAAACGATCCCCTATATTTAGTTAGACAGGCACCCACATATATCAAAGCAACCACAACAATCAGGGGACGATACCCGCTCAATCGACCAGGACATGTGGCCGGGGACAAACTGGTGCCCGGTAAAGGGGCAAGTGAATCGACCTTTACGCCCCGCGTGCTGCCGGGGGTTGTATGGGATCGACAACTCCATTCCATAGTGCCGGCGGCATTTCTTGCGTACTACTGTTGCCATCTCGAGCCCGCGAATGACGGCGCCCCTGACCACAGCTCCCCAGCTGATCATGATTCAAATCAGATTGGGGCCGTTCAGTGGAGGTTATTGTGGTTCTTACCTGTTCCCTGGACCGCCCATCCGGATCTTATTCTTGACGCACCACTCGTTTAGTCGTTCCCGGAGATATGGGGAGTCCCCTAATCCTCCCACCAGGAGGAGATACTATGCATAAAGTCAGGGACAGTTGAACATGGGGGACAGACAACGGAAGTTACTGTAATCTTGGGCCCAGAACCCCGACCCCGTCGTTTCACCTGTCCTTCGATGAGGCTGATAATCCGTTTCACGACCGGGTCAAATATTTTCTTCATATCCTGGATGATAGCCAGTTAGCTTTCTCTATGGGTATTAGGGCTTAATAAGGCATACTTGGTCCGTCAGGACAATCTCTCCATCTAACCGGTCATAATACTCCGAGTCCTGCTCCTCCATGAACAGCCGCAGGCTCTTTAGACTTGCACCGGGAATTCCGAATATGCGCTTATTCCACTCAAAGTCCTGCATCAAGGGGCTCCCGGGGCCAGTCTGGGATTGGCCCAGCGAGTCAAATTTCTGGCCGAATCGACCGCTCAGCAATTTGCGCAGGTCGCGGTCGAGGTTCGTGGCGCCACATTTACCGCCGTCTCCGATTTCAATTTCCTCCAACTGCCAGGGATCATCATTAAGAACTCGATACGCCGTCAAGTCCTGGGAATATCAGTAGAATCCCGGGCAGATTGTGAATAGTGGCACTTACGACAGTCCCACCCCCGCAGTCGCACACCAAGACGCCTTCTTCCCTAGCCTGGTGGCCTTTGTCAGCACATGCCATAAATCAGACTCAAATCACGTACATCAATCTCATCACCATATATATTCCCGGAGTCTATGAGCGTCGCGAGCGCCGCTGCTTCCGGTTCTGAAATGACCGAAACCTCATCCCCCTTCCGGGCCCCAAACCCCCCCTGAGCAGCGGCCCGAAGCGTTTTGATCTGCGCCTCGTCGGACCAGATGGCCGGCATCGTAAACCAGTACTTGATCGGGGTCAGATCAATCAGCACGTCGGGGTAGTCCTTCAGAAGACTCTGGACGGTGAAATCATAGAGTTCCTTGAAGAAGTCGATTGTAATCTGCTGCACCGTTTTCCCCGCTGGAAGTTCCCTTTCTACCTTCTCCAGAGCTTCCAGCAAGCCTGGATCGTCGTACTGCGTGACTCGGGCATTCTTGTCCAGCAATAATTTCATCCACACACAGCGCGGGATACCGGGTTTGATCAGGTATCCCCAGCAATTCATCGCCACGCCGGTTTCATCGGCTTCGTAGGCAATCTGGGTGGGGGCTTTGGCGGCATGCTCGGTCTGAGACCCGATCGAGGGCCAGTCGGTGACGGCGACGATATCGTCGTTTCGCTCATAGGACGCCGACCAGCCATAGCTAACACCTGGTATAGTTGCTGGTGTTAGACGGGTCATACTCGGCATGGAATGGAACTAGTTCATTGTAGGTACCTGTGAATGTGGTCCCGAAGTCAATCCCGACCACCAGGGAGGGTTGCTTTCTGGCTCTAGGCTTCATTGCGTAGGCACGGGAATATATCGAGCGGTTCCTTGACTTGGCTCATCAAGGTGGACTAGGCGCATTGAGCTGGATGCAGGAATATATGGTATCGAGCTTATGCCCGTGGCGGAGAGAGAAGACGGCCTCGGTCATCTCTTTTGCAAATTACCAACACCCGAACATCCCCAAATACCAACCCGGTGGTGTAATTTTGGAAGTGAGTTTCCCAGGCTCAGTTCCTCATGCACAGCAAGATATCAGTCACATCACTGTGCTGCATATGCACCTCGCCCATGACATCTGCAAGCTGATGAACTGTCAATCTGACAGCCGAAATCATTGGTAAAACGCCAAGATGAACCCCTCCAGTCATGCATGAATACCCCGCATCGCCCAATCTAGCAGAAGGAAAGACGATAAACGGCGAGGAAACGTGCAAAATTACATCGCACAGGTGAAAACGAGGCTGGCTGAATGACTTGGCCGAACAGCCACAGCCACTGACCACCAACCACAAGGGAAAAGGTGCCCAGGTGGTCAGCGCGGCGGACGGAATCGTCGGGCAGGATGGACTATTGGGAGACAGAAATGGCGCAGAGCCTCGCTGATAAGCAACTGTGTCAGATTCCATCTCATTCTGTTCGGCCTTGTGGTGTGGCTTTGGCTTGCGTGTTGCTGGAGTCGATCCGGGTGATACTGTATGGGCCTGTATGGGCCTGTATTTGGACTGTGCGTCGTAGTCGTACTGGGTGGGAGTAGTTAGTAGAAGGTCTCGACCGTTGCTGCAGTGCCATGACACGATATGCCTCTATCTTTATATCCGGATAGAATCCCATATCCACCGTTGATATCATTAGGAACGGAAAGTAATCAATTACTACTCACGCAATGGATCCTTATTCCGAGAGACCTTCCTACCCACCCTCTCCGGACGAAACAGTGCGGCCTGATTCCCGGTTAGGCACGACACCAGAACGAGCAAGCGACGCCCAATCACAACAGCCAGATACTGTCTCCAAGATCTCAAAATGGCAGAATGCCATGGTTCTCCTGGAGCAGGGGCTGTCTTCGCTCAAACAGTCATGGGAGGAGCACGATACCGCGCTAGATGCACAGAAAAGCAAGGCGACGACGCTAGAGGAGAAGTACAAGTCCCTCGAGGGAAAGCTGAGGAGGCGGGACCGAACGATTAAGGAATTACAAGACGAGAAACAAAACCTGATACAGAACGAGAAACTCCTGGATGAGGAAAAGATCAAAAGTTCTAGGGGAACTCGAGAGCTCGATCGGCTTCGGCAGCAGTTACAGACTGTCCAGGAGGAAAAGGAGGCACTAGCGAGGACGGTCGAGGGACAAAAAGAGCGAGCGGATGATTTGCAAACGAAGCTCGATGAAAATGCCCAAGTATCCGCGAGACTCGTCGAGACAACGCAGAGATCCGCGAACGAAGCAAAGAAGCAAGTCACAGAGAAGCAACAAGAGTTTGAGTCCTGTCAGAAACGCGAAGCGGCTGCGAAGCGAACATCCGGAGACCTCGAAGTGCGCGTCGCGGAGCAAAAGACGGAAATTGAAAGGCTAAATTCCCAAGTTCAGGGCCTGGAGCGGGATTTGAGCAATGTTGAAATATCGCTCAGTCTCATGACGGCCTTCGACCAACCTGATCCAAAGGTGGAGTCTCTGGAGAATGATCTGGAGACGGAGAAAAACATAACCAAAGACCTCCAAGGCCGCGTTGAGCAAAGGGAGAAGGAAATCGAAACCCTGAATTCTCAGGTTCGGGGATTGCAGCAGGATCTGAGCAAAGCCGAAACATCGCGAAATCTCCTTACAAATGTCAACCGACCCGATCCAAGGGTGAGGTCTCTTGAAGACGAGCTGGTGTTGGAGAGAAATATGACCAAAAACCTCCAATTGAGCGTTGAACGCCAGAAGACGGAAATTAAAACCTTACAGTCCCAGATTGATGGATTGCAGCGAGATCTGAGCCAGATCAAAACATCGCGAAGTCTCATTACGACCGTCGACCAATCCTCTCCAAGGGTCAAATCCCTCGAGCTGGAGCTGGAGATGGAGAAGAATACAACCCAAGACCTGGAACGTCAGATTGCTCACCTCACGTCCGACTTTGAACAACGCCTGGAGACGGAAAAGACTAGCTGGAGAGGTGAGATCTTTTCTGAGGAGATAGCCCCACGGGATGAAAAGATCAAAGAACTCAACCAGCATTGGGAGAGCCGAAACTCTCGGATCAAAGACCTGAAGAAGCAGCTGGAAGCCAATGTGGCGGAAAAGGAGACAATCAAGAAAGAACTCGAAGATCTGCAGAGGGGTCACGAAGAGTCCATCAGGGCCAGAGAGCTTGTTGAAAGACAGCAAGCTTCTTCTGAAAGCGTCAGGCAGAAAGAATTACGAAACAAAATAGAAGAAGTCAAGTCTGAGCGCGATGAAAAGGCTCGCCAGGTTTCAACTCTCCGCGCCCAGCTACAGGAGGCCTTCGGCACCCAGGAGAAAAGTAAAGAAACCATCAAGAAGCGTGTTCAGGAAGCCAAGGACGCCAACGACAGGTTTCAGGCGCAGAGGATCAAGGCAGATGAGCTTGAAACCCAGCACACCATACTTCAGAGTACTCTAGCCAAGGTGCAGGAGGACTACAAACGACTATCCGCAGCACAATTCCAACACCGCACGAACGCACAAGAGCTGCAGGAGCTCCAGACGCGAATCGCTGAGCGGGACGGCCAGATCAGTACCCAAAACGGCGAACTGGAGCGTCTGCGGAAGAAGCTGATGGACGTCCAGTCGTTCGCCTTCGAGCTGAAAAGGATTGCGGCCCGCAGCAGAACAGATGATGGCGACATCCGGAGTCGGCTGGAATATGAGTTTAGGGCGGGGACGAGGAAATGGGCCAAGGACTGGGCGGCGAGGTCCTTTGACGGGAACTTCGGCGAGTTCAGCCAGGGAGCACTACGTCTCGAGTTCCAGAAGGTTGCGGAGGTGCAGAAACACATCAGCCTGTCACATCAGCTGCAGAGCGTCCATCCACGTCTGGTTGTGGATGCTCTGTTGGGGCATTTTCTTGCGGACCGTATCTTCGGCTTCTATTCGGAGCGAACGGCCGAGCAGACGGGAGACAGCGGTGCCTCTATCGAAAGCGGGCTCTCCAAGGTTCTGATCGAGTTCTACAAGTTGTTTGTCCACGGTATGTGCGCCAGTCTTCTCATGATTCCATTGCAGTACCTAATAACGATTGATTATAACAGCGGACGAGGACCAAGCCGATAGCTGGCGGTCTCAGACAATCAGCCTGGTTGCCAAATCCAAGGCCAGCCCTCTACAGGACACCGCTGCCAGTCGATTCCCGGATGACTTGAACAAGGTGGCCGATGATTTCCTGTCGAGTCCGGCAAAGCTCTTCCTCAAAGCGAGCGCAGATACCACGCAGGAACAGGAACGCAAACAAGAGCTTGTCCAGCTGATAAGGGCCACGGTTGACCTCGCCATTTACCTCAACCAGAGACAAGGTGCCGTACTGCAGATACAGGGGATCAAGGCCTACCGGGACCATACCTTCCGCCACGATTCGGCGCTGATGGAGGCGGATCGGAGCCACCGGATGGATCCCGATGATGATACGCGCGATGGGGCCAATATCCGGATGGTTGTCAAGCCAGGGTTCTTTGTGTCCGAGCGAGAGGAAACAGAGCCCAAGGTGTGGGCTAAAACGGTTGTGTTGTTGCAGGAGGTGTAGTTTGTACGCAGCAAAGCCACTCTTGTAACCCAGTCGCTATTATCTTCTGCTTTATGCACACCCTAGTATCTGCCACGTCTTCGAACCAGGATTCAAATGCAGCCCATCAGCTGATAAGACATGAGGCTTCTTCATTGGTTTGTCGGTGCGATCAGCATGCATAGAGACACACCCTCTTTTAATTTGCAATCGGTATTGAATCGTATCTGAATGGTACTGGTACAGTCCTGTCAGGCTCTGGTACTTCGTGTTTTTGCAAAAGGGGAGCAGATCCCTTTCAAATCGCTCTTCCTGGGCTGCCCCTATCCCCCTCTCGATAATCAGACATCTATTGCATTCATAATTTGGCTTGGTAGGATATATTTTCAGAGGCTTCGGAAGCTTGTTCATGACCACAAGTATCGGATTATATTTCCCTGTTGTACTTCATTTATTTTCCCGATGGCTGCCCCAAGACGTCCTCAAGATGCTGCTGGCAATCCCAGCCGGTCCAGGCCAGACCGTCAGGCTCGGCGGAACTTCTTCTCCCCGCTGGGCATAGACGATATGAAAGAAGAAGAAAAGAATTCGGAATCTAGTGATGAAGAATTATCAAGTAGTGAGGAAGAGAAGTCGCCGATCCGACAGGGAAATCGATACGACGCATTGCGCTCCTTCATGGATGAATATAGCCCGAGAGGCAAGCAGTATGCGTATCGTGCGAATCCGAGAGTCAAGGCTGTCGCTTCTATACAAAGCCGAATTCCCAATTCACTACTGCCAAACGAGAGAGAAAGGCCCCGACTACTGGAAACGACGGGACCTTCTCATCCAGCACACCTGGCGAGCAATATCTACCAGGTCCCCCAGCCATGGAAGAGTGGACAACCAAGGGCACATTCTTCGGCTGTTTCCTCTGAGACAGCATTGATAAGGGCTTCATCGATGCAGCTTCCGAGTCCCGGCCCGGCTCGTGCTTTTCCAGAGTCATCATTGGCGACTAGACAGATTGTGCCTCCTTTGGCACTTAAGGCAATAGAATACCATCCTCAATCAGCGAGGCTGGGTACCGCTACCGACTGGCAACCTCAAACTTCAGCACTTGCTCGCGATGGGCAAGCAATCAGAGGAGACGTGGCCGCTCCATCTACGACCCCACGCGATGTGGCCCAATATGAATCACCGGCATCAGGCCAAAGATACCTCGCATACTCCGTCCCTGGGGCCTTCGACTCAGCTGACGATTCCTACAGTGGCGTGTTCAGCGATGTGCAACAGCCTCATCCAGAGGGAAATAAAGCGTACCCAATATCACATCCTGGGTCACATCCAGTAGCCCACAGTCCCAGAATTGATAGTAGCTCAAATATTTATCCACAGAACTATACCCGTAACCAGCAATCGTCGGATCAACGGCTATTCCTAAGAGCAGGATCCCAGACACCCCCCGAGCCCAAGGGGACGACTGAGACTTCTCAAGAGCCCTGGCGACTATCACCATCATCTTATGCCCTCCCCCTTACAGCAACATCGGTTGCGGATAAAGAATGGGAAACAGAACGAGCGATGCCGCCCCATAAATCCTCTCAGGCGGCATTCGCGATCGGGAAGCCTGGCGCTTTGCACAGTAAAGTGGAAAGCAAAGACACCTCCGACCGAAGAAAACAGGCCTTGCCTGAGAATGAACCCCAGCTATCAGCCTCAACAAAGGACCACGTACACACTCCGGTGTCCGTCGGGGATGAGAGAGACAACCCGATCAGGCCTCATGGGAGAAATATGTCCACTCAGGAGGAGCAGCTTGGTACACAAGTAGACTCTGCCCCGACAACAAAGGGATCATCGAACACAATTTTTATGGCCGAAGATGCCCGTTCTCCTCCTCTCAAGAATAGCAAGAAAGGAAATGAGGAAAATGTAGAGGTGCCGGCTCGAGGGCTCTTCAACAGACCGGTCGGTGGCCTAGAGTCTTCGCCAGATGCCAGGTTGGGAGGGGGTGGGCTACAAAGGGCAGAGAATACTGGATTTTCACGTCCACAGAAGGGCTCGTCACGGCCGTTGGACAGTAATATAGCAGGGGCTTACTCAGAGTCACAAACCTCTGATCAACAGGCAACACCCCGGGTAGAAAGCGAGGCAGTCCCGCACAATGGAGGAGGCGGACCCCGTCCAAGGCAATATCAGCCATCGCTGCCGTCGGAAAGCTATTCGGATGCTGGAGAGGAGCGCCAAACTACGTATGTGTCTGAGCCACGGAGAGGTCGCCGTGATGTTGATAGTCGACGAGATGAGCCTCCGCATCCATCCCAGCTAGTAGGAGCACAGATCACAGAGACAGAGGATGTGGTAAGAGGTGGATCAAAGCAGGACATACCCCAGCTAGAAGATAGAGTTAATCCCGATATGACTCCTGTGGATAACGCCTCATCTCACTCTGCGACCCAGCCCACGCACTCGGCTATACAAGACCAACAAGGTACGGCAAACATTGGTGTGAAGGAAAAGAAGCGATCACTACGAGGCGAAGACGGCAGGTCTCAGATAACAGGTGACAACAAAAGTCCCAAACCAGGTTATTCTAGCTTCAAACTCCAGGACAGAGGGAATTCGTACCCTTCGGAACTGGTCGAAGATGAATTCCTGCAAGGCAGTGCTGAAAATCCAGAAACCTCAAGACTAGGTCAAAACAAAACAAGGGTATCGGAACGAAAAGATGTTAATCGCAACCCATACTCGGGAGAAACCTCCGCGAAAGGGCTGGATAGTTCAAAAAATAATGAGCAGGGGGCGGCTGCAAATCCAGCTGCAGAGTCCAGAAACGCGCCTGTTCCTAATAGACAGCCCCAGGGAATAGACCAGCGTGTCCCTAACAGTGAGATATCTCCTAGGACCACAGAGACACATTCAAAGCTTGCAGACGCAGCCTTTCCTGATGGCGATGCTCAGGAGATGGACCTTCGCGACCCCGGAATAGAGGAAGCTTCACGAACCACAGATACACCCTCGAAGCCCCCCCACGCAGCTTTAGCTAATAGAGAGGCCCAAGGGATAGACCAGCGTGTCCCTGATACCGAGAAGTCTTCTCATACCACAGATACACATTCGAAGTTCTCAGACCCAGCTTTACCCGATATCGATACCCGAGATATAAACCATCCCGGCTCCGGGATGAAGGAGGCTTCACCCTCAAAGCCTGCGGACGCAGGTTTGGCTGATGGGAAAGCCCAGCAAATACAGCGCCGAGGTACCGAAATTGAGAAGGCTTCTCATCCCGCAAATGCAGCCTCGGACACCCCAAACGCGGCTTCATCAGATAGAAATGCCCAAGAGATAAGCCATCGCGATCTCGGAATAGACAAAGCTTCGCATACAGCAACTACAGCCGCCAACCCTTCAAACACAGCTTCAAATGATGAGAAATCTTCTCGTACCCCAGATGCATATTCAAATCTTGCAGATGCAGCTCTACCTGATAGTGGTGCCCAAGAGAAACAGGATCGCGGCTCGGGAATAGAGAATACCTCACAGGCTACAGACACAGCCTCGAACCTCTTAAACACAGACTCGGATGATATCAATTCCCCAGAGATACAGGATCGCGGCTCCAAAATCGAGAAGGCTTCTCCTAGAGAAAGCCTAACGCAGAAAGTTTCAACCCCTACCACAACCCCGGAAGAGCAGGAGAGCCTGGCCACAAATACAGAAGCAAAACGTGCACATCCAGATCCTAGGGACGAGGCAAGGCATGAAGAGCGTCCGGGGGTATCAGGGAGCGATACCAAATCTGGAACGGATACTAGGGATGAATTTAATGGCGAGCCTCCGGAAGAAGGACCCCCATCTTCAGCAGCACCAGGGGATGGAACCACTTCACAGTCATCCCGGGTCTCCACGGGTGCTGATACTAGTGACAAAGCAAAAAGGGATACACCAACCAAGAGTAACATTAGCTCCGGAGACAACGGAGCGCACCGCGATAGGGATGAGGAGTCTATCCTCACCACTCCTGATAAAGAGATTTCGCATCATGGGGAAGAAATGCGAGATGAAAACATTGGAGAGCGTCACTCTAAGCCACTGGAGACAGTTGCCCGTGACACGGGACTAGAAGCAGGTGATCTAAGCTCTACCATATCAGATGCCAGCGGTGGCGGTGGCTCCGATAGAAGTGACAATCCGGAGCAAGAATCCGTTAATCGAGGAAAGCCTTCGGATGGTCCAGAGGATGGTCCACCGTCACAGGAATATCCTGACCCTGCTAAAGGCAAACAGTCTTCAGAGGGTCTAGGAGATCGTCAACCGCCGGATGAACATGCTGACCCTGCTAATGGAAGAAATTCTTCGGCAGATGGAGGAGAGGGACCATCCCCGGAGGATTATCTCCACTCTGTTGATGGGAAAAAGACATCAGGGGGTCCGGATAATAGAGCAGCCCCGGAAGAAGAGTTCGACCCTCCTAAAGGAAAAAAGTCTTCAGGAGGTGCCGGAGAAGGAGCACCCCCGGATGAATATCGTGATCCTACTAAAGGAGAAAAGGCGACAGGGGGTCCAGATGATAGAGCATCCCAAGAGGAGTACCTTGACCCAGCTAAAGGAAAACAGCTTTCAGGAGGTCCAGGAGATGGAGCAACCCCAGAAGAATATTCCGACCCCACTCAAGGAAAAAAGCCGTCAGGAGGTCCAGATAATAAAGCAGCCCCGGAGGCATCTATCGACCCAGCAAATAGCAGTTCTGGTGGTCGAGGGCCAGAGACACGAGGACTAAATAAAGACGCCACTGGGTTTGACATAGGAGGGGTTGATCCAGTGAGTGGAGACAGGCGAGATGAGTTGAGTCAAGGAAACCCAGACTTTGGCTCCACGGAATATGTGGCAGAGGTAGAGCGTATGACTCGGGCAATATGTAGCGAGGTCTTGGAAGGAGAGCTGCTGAGGGAACTGGGAAGAAGCCTGGATGAGAAGATTCTCCTGAAATACTCGAGACTATCTACGCAAGACAAGGACAGGGTGTGCAACCAGGCAGTGAGTAAGGCAAGTCTGGAGCTTACGGAGCTTTTGACAGCGGTTGTGAAGCCTCAAGGTCTGAGGCGTTAGGATTGAAAGACCATCGGTTACCTTGATACTTGGTGAAATCAACGGAATATGTCTGAATGTGTGGCGATATATAGTTCTAGGACGCGGTGGGTAAATTCATCTGGTGCTGATGTAATAGTATTAACATTAACTTCTATTAAAGGGTAATAAACACTCCATCGCGACTTCGTAAAGAACTTGGTATTCGATCAGATCCTTGCATTTTCTTCTCGTTGTTTCTCTCTCCCCCGATTCTCGACCACCCGGAAGACCTGATCAAGGCCGTTGTCGTATACAACTCCGTGAACGGCCAGACCCCTGCTTCGGATAGCATCTGCTACTCCTGGATCTCGGCGGATAGCACGAGCTTGTTCCAAGATATTGAAGAGAACCAGATGACGATCGCGTTCCTCTGAAGACAGGGTGTGAGGGTGTGTTTGTTTCGGGAATTGAAGGGTATGAAGCAGGCTTCAAGGTGTTAGCTGGGGATAATGAACGCTATGTCAACCTCGGGGGATAATTACCTCAACCAGGGCTCTTTTAAGCCCTCTGAGGCTGCCTTGACGAGGCCGCAGCCGTAATGGCCACATACAACGATGTGATTTACCTGAGCAATCGTCAATCGGGCGGATCCACTAAGCATCCCGGCGAGTGAACATACCTGGAGAATATCTACCGCGTACCGTAACATGGTGGTCGATGATAGATCGTCACTGGCAATCGTGTTTGCGAGATTCCGGAGCACCACCGTCTCAGCAGGGTCCAGCCCTAGTGACATGGTCTCACGCTCGCTGCTGTCGGAGCATCCGATCCATAGCACGCGGCCTTTCAGGGGTTGTGAGCTTCGTACAGGGCTGGGACGGAGGAGCTCGACGGCGTAACGGCCGATACGTTTGGCAGACATGTTGAAGATGGAGAGAGGAAGAAAGCTTTTCGAGCAGTGTGTTTTTACATGGTGATGGTGGCCGGGGCCGAGGGTAGATATAAACCCAAATGATGGTACGGACTTGAAGCCAGGAAATTGGCCCAATCCACCTCGGTTATTGGGTGAGACATCCTGCAGCAAATATTGCAGGATGAGTGAGGCCTGCTCGAGTTGCCAGCACGGGCCTTCTAGTGTGTCGAATTTCGCCCCATCCTTGGGTCGTGGAAGTTTCGGCCGAATATCAACCAGGCATACATGCGTGATAAACGCCCTCCGCCGTCTCGGCCTTGAGGTGAAAACTTTAACTACGAAGGAGCTACGCGATCTTTGGGAATTAATTAAACGTGAGATTATTCCTTTCCTAGCAAGTGTCGGCCGGCACCTTGGGGTTGAACGGGAGATTGTAGATCTTCTTGATACTCGTCAACATCTCCTCAAAGTCGATGTTGAGGTCCCTCAGCAGTCCATCCTTGAGGTCAAACACCCACCCATGGACTACGGGATATTCATTCTCTTGGTAGCTCTGCTGGACGGCTGCAGTTTTGATAATGTTTCTGCAGGATTCGACCACGTTCAGCTCGACCAACCGATTGAACCGAGCAGTCTCGTCCGCAATTTTATCCAACTCCTCTTCGTGCAGTCGATACACATCCCGGATGTTGCGGAGCCAGGGGTTCAGGATTCCCATGTCCGTAGGAGTCAAGGCCGCCTTGACCCCGCCGCAGTTATAATGGCCACACACGATGATATGCTTGACTTTGAGGTGTCGCACGGCGTAGTTGATCACCGACATGACGTTGAGATCGATCGTCGGCACCAGGTTGGCGATGTTGCGGTGAACAAACACCTCTCCTGCCTCGAGGCCCATGATTTCATTGGCAGGGACCCGGCTATCACTGCACCCAATGTACCTAGTTTGATGCACCATCAGCATGAGTTGGCGTGAAGGCAAATGACTCAGGAGTCAAGGGAGCGAACAGGTACTCGGGGTTTTGGCCGGCCGCGAGCTTGTGGAAAAACTCGGGGTCGGCCTCTTTCTTCGAAGCGACCCAATTTCGGTTGTTCTCGAAGATCCGCTCATGGGACTGCTGGAGGTACTGGCTCACGGCACGCGAGCCCGGGTTTTGAGGGTCCATTCTTGCGAGGTTTCGAAAGGAGGGAAAAGGGATCGAGAGTAATCGGAGCGTTGCCCGCATTCGTCGTGGTCAGCGAAGATCCTGCGAACGCCGGGCCATGGCAGGTGAGTCATTAGTCAGGCATAATCACCGGGAATAGAAGCCTACTGGATTAAGGGCCGCGGAAATGGCGTATTGTGGCTCTAGTTTCGGTGTTGGCGATGGGATTTGCTCAGTGAAATTAGGATCGATTTCAGGTTCAGGTTCAGGACCCGATCTGCCCCGCGGCAAATCGCTTAGGCTTCGGCCGAAACGGGCGTATTTCGGATTCCAGCCGGATTCGTCATCTCCTCTCATGAAGGAAAAATGTGATTGAGAGTCACGTGTGGGTGCACGAATTGAATCTTGGCGAAAGCCGTGCCAATTATGCATGCACCAGTCAACAACATGGAGGCAGCATTCTCCTGTTTCAATCCGGCGCAATGTCATCACCACTTGGCTGGTATCACTATTAGTATAGCAAAGGCTACTCGTGTGCCAGAAGCAACTACCTAGGTAGTAGTGGGGGCGAGTACTCCGGCCGAAGGTTTCACTAGCATCAAGATCGACACGTGGAAAGTCGGAACTATGGAGTAGCCAGGAACAATATACCGGAGAAACGCTCAGCCCAACGGCTCAATCTTCCTCCAAGTGTCCTAGTAGCTCCCTCCTTCACATGCCTGGGAGAACCTGCTCCAGTCGGATCCGACAGATACGAACCATCTCCGGCCGATCGGCTGGAGACGCTACTCGGCCGCCAGCCACCACTCATATTACTTTGCTACCTAGGTACCAAAGGCACTTGATTGATTGATATCTACTGGATGTCGACTAAAGACCGGGGGAGTTCTCCCCAGCTTCATCCAGGCTCTGGACCTGAATAATTACAAATTCTCTTGCAAGAAATACAAACAAACATCCACCCCCCGGGTCTCTATTCCTTCTTTCCAAGTCAGCATTCCCTACATGAACTAGAATCGTTCCAACTGTTCGTGCCCAGCGTTATATCTGCTTCATCATGCTCATCACACGCGGCATATCGCTGGTCAATTTTGCCGTTGCCTCCTCTGCGCTGGCATTCCAAGTCTTTGTTTTATATCCATGGCACAATCAACTCGATCAGGAGTTCAAAGCGTTGAAAACAGAGCATCTACGGGTTTTGCAGCTCCTCAATCGCAATACCTCTCTGTAAGAAAACACAGCAACGGAGCTTGAAAAGTAGGTCACCAATGGACCAACGGCGGAGATCGCATTTGAGTTAACAGGTCTCCAGTACAGGATAGATGGCGTTTTCATACTTTCAGTTTCACTCAGTGTTTCTTTTTCTTATTCTTTTTTCTCGCGTCTGTTAAGATACCTCTCTAGATGGAGAAGCCTGCATGACCAACTTTGACATGTCCCTCTACCATTTCTCCGTGTCCTTCATGTCCTTTATCGGCTCTCGGTAGTCTCGCTTCCAGATTGCCGACAATCACCTGTAGCCGTGCCTCCCTCCCATCCATAGTCTGTAGTGAGCTCTTCTCTCGACGGAACATGTTTTGCAACCAACCTCAGAAGAAATCCTACCCAGCAAAATGAGATCGCCACCTGCTACACAGTGCCGAGAGCATCCGTGTAGACACCAATTACTGCTCCCTGGTGGACTGTAGTAATCCCGCGATGAAGTCTCCACTTGCGAAACTATACGCGACCCCATGAAGAAGCTCATCGCGCACGCTATCGCCATATATCTGCCTTGCACAAATGTCAACCTGGCTCTTGGGCGTAGCCACGGCGGTATTGATGATTCCTCCCCTAAAGGGGAGCGATCAGAGAAATGAACAAACGTCATTGAAGACAGCAACATCGAACGGGAAGATGCACTGTCAGCGGATGAGAGGGCAGGTATAGCGAGACCTGCCCCAAAAGCCATCAGGAACTCATGCCCGTATGATCGATCCTGGGGATATATCGAGCCTCACGTTAATAACAGGTACCTATCGCTTATCGCCGTAGCTGCCTTGACTCGGAATAGTGTAATAAAATGACCGAGGTCCTGTTTGGTGACCCCGAGTTCATGCTACAGGCCATTTATCTAACCTTCTGGATGTCATGGATCAGATTGACTCCCAGTCTTTGCTCCGTACGTCACTCTCCAGCTTCAGTTCACCGCGACTTCGCTGACCGGTCCTGCCTAGTATTGAAATTCCTCGTCCTGCCGTGCGCTGCTCGAGAATCACCACTCCAAGCGGGGACAGACCATGTGCTGGACAACCGTCTTATCTGTGTAAAATGCTGCTCGAGAAAGCCCCCGCTGGAGCGCTGTCAGCGGCGATGCATCGTGATCTGATGGAGCACGCGCCCTAAGTCCTGGGTCTAAATACGGATTTCTCGGCCGCGGCACTCTACACTGCGATATTCCAGATCCCGAATTTACCAGCCGTATATCATCGCGAGCTCGCCTGTTTATCAGGGCACTTGAGCGCCATTCGAGATTGATCCGGCCGTGTGATCGTACTTTGGTGTGGTTGATTCTACTTGGCTCTCTAGTAGAGGCGTGAAGATATGAGTGCACACCCGAAGTTCATATAAAATTTACATTGTGATATGGTTATATTAATACATCAGTATGTTCAAAATGCGAAACAAACAACCCGCGTACCACCAATAACGGTAGAATTGCGAACATAGTACCAGCCAGCGAACCTGTGGCATACATCAGAAAAAGAAGATTCTAGGCCTCCCATTTGCAGCGCCTGTATGAACACTGGAGGTCACCCCAGGCGTATAAGACACGCTGATAACCGTATCTGTGAGTGGTGGGGTCGGAGTGCTCGCAGATCCCGATGGCGTACTGACAGACCCAGGAGTTGGGACCGAGACTGTTGGCAGTGTGAATGTCTCCGGGATTTGAGCCGAGGACGAGTCTGACCTGGTTGACGTCGTATCTGATCCAGTCTTCTCGGTGCTGTCGACCGCATACACAGCCCAGGCTGCTTGTCCGCCACCTAAGTTCCACAAAATCAGTGTCAAGGGAGGTGGGTTCTCGTATTCAGATGGACTTACATGTGTCCGTGGGATAGCCAGGACATGGCAGATCGCATTTGGCAATCGGGGCCTTCTCATCGCTCGGAGGCTCTGACAACCCGCACCAGCATTCATTGCCGTTATGGACGGCAGCAAAGGCGGCACCTTCGCGACGACATGCCATCAGGCAGACACCGGTAGATTGATAGACACTGACTCCTTGTCTTTGTAGGGTTCCTGCATTGCTATAGCAGCCGATGCGATCCGACTGGGCGTGTACCAGGCCCACTGTGATGGCCAGGAATAGAGCGACACGAGGTAGTAATCGGTGCGACATTATGAGATCTATCGATGTTGATACCACAGAAAGGTTCCTGCCGAAGATGAAGACAAAATCTGACGGACGTACAGGACCTGCGAGTATTAATATTAGCAGAAATTACTTCTCTCAACTGGGCCTGGGCTCTGATGCCATCGAACACGCTAAAGTAGCCGAGCGCTGGCAGCCAAGATCACCTTCGCAGCCTGACTGGCTCTACCAGTCAGGAACCAAGACAAGACCGCTACTTGAGTGTCCAGTTTGCAGTGCGTACTGGAATAACGTAGCAGTGCGTCACTCGGAGACGTCATTGTGCGAGAAACAGCTCACCAAGCGTTGTCTGTTGGCGCCATGTGGCTTCGCGCTAGCCTCCCTGGGGTATCCCAGTTCTTGATTCTGTGTCGATCACCAGAAAATACTTGGATCCAAGGATAAATCCCTGAAAGGGAGCCCAACACTATCCTTGGCTGGCAAAGCTGGTAGTCAAATGGTTTGGATTCCGATCATACCCAACGTTTGAAGAAATATATTTGTCGGTATCAGGTCACACTCGAGGCATAAACTTCCTCAAGAGCTTTCCAGCCGGGCTGCTAGGCAACCGTGAACCACAGCCTCTCCTACTTCCCCATCGCGCACTTCCTTTTTCTAGTCATCGATAATCTGCAGTCTCATGTTGGAGATGAGAGGAGAAAGGCTACCATCGATTACACTGACGTCCCACGGCCAGAGGGTCACGCTGCCCGTGGTCTCGGTCATCCCCCAACACGCCCAGACACTGCGCTCCCCTCCGTGGCTTTTGAAGAGTATCCCCGAATCAAACATTGCAAGGGTCAAGAAGAGTTCAGTTGGGGGCAAGGACGGCAAGGAAGTGGAAGAGCAATAGAGAGTGATTGGAAAATTCGAGAACAGGAATTGCCTGGGGCGTGGTGGGATTCGAAGTAAGTAATAGCCTCTTCTCAAGACCCAGGGCCGAGATATGGTACGAAGGTGGGAGCCAAGTGGCAGAGCTTTTACAGTGGTCTGATTCAAGAGATATATCCATTTTACCCGCCCATCTACGGCGCCTGACTGATAATCTCATTGTTATAATTGTCCATCGGCGCCACCGCCTCGACGATGCTCCAGACCTGCTCGACCTGCGCCGCCACCTCGACCGGCAACGGCCCACGACGCACGCCGGCCAGGGTCTGCGTGATCTGGTCGACGTTGCGCGCACCAAAGATGATGGAATCCCCCCATTCCCCCCTCAGCGCCGAGTGGTACACGACCCACCGATACGCCAGTTCGGCCTTGGGAATGCCCGAATCGGCCGAGATCTTCTCCCACAGCCGCAGCCCCTCCAGCATCGCTGGCTTGTTGTAGAGGGCATTGTAGAACCCGCCGAAGATAGAGCCGGGATCCCAGCGTCCCTGGCCGCCCGCCTGGAGCTGCTCCACGGCCTTGGTCAGGAAGCCGCCGGCGATGGGCGAGTAGGCGTAGAAGGACATCTGGTGCTTGCGGAGGGTGGGGAGGAGGGTGGCCTCGGCGTGCCGTGCGATGGCCGAGTAGTTCCCTTGGTAGACGGACGGGAGCACGTAGCCTTTTTCTTTGGCGACGCGGACGAGTTCATCGACTTCGGCAGGGAGGAAGTTGGAGATGCCGAAGCGGCGGATCTTGCGGGCTTCGTAGAGCTCGTGGATGGCTTCTAGGAGGACTTCGACGGGGGCCCTGCGCTCCGGGGCGTGCAAGTAGTAGATATCGAGCTGGGGAGGTGAGTGCTAATCCGGCTTTACTCAGTCTCAATATTGTAGAAGCTATACCTGGTCGGTTTGGAGTCGGCGGAGACTCTCTTCGGCCGAGGCGAGGAGGCTCTCCTTGGTGCTCGCCTCGGGCAGGAAGCCGGCAGGGAATTTGGTCCCGATGGCGAAGCGTTCGGCGGCGCCAGCCTGGCCGAGGAAGGCCTCGGAGTTGTCGTAGATGACTGCCGTGTCAATACTCTTGATGTTCAGTTCGTGCAGTTTCTCGAGGGTCTGCTTGACATGGTCGAACGAGGGGGAGCTGACATCGTTGAGGAAGGATCCTCCACCGAATATGAGCTGCATGGTGTTCATTGTCGATCGTAGTGGTTGGTGGTTTGTTCTTAGGGCACAGAGATGGGCTGGGTGATTTGGGGATCCTTGTCGTATCCAACAAACTATTTATGGGCTTCTAAAGTCCCAGCGGAATGATAGCCACGGTCCTATAGTTCCTTTAGAGCCGGAAAGTCCGATACATCCATTCTGGATCCTTCTCTACATCGTGATGGTACCGGCTGGTGATGCAGGAAATCACCAGGGCAAGCCAACCAACTCTAGGACAACGGCGGCGGAAGACCAAAGGCTGCGTGGGACCGGGGATAAGATACTGATCCCCCGACGCTACCAATGGAACACCAACGGCGCACCACCGACGGTATCATGAGGGGATGAGGGTGGGTCTCGCCCAGACAAAGCGATCTCCACGCTAGCGGCGAATTGCCGACGCTGGTTATAGATAGGGTCGGTATTCTGTAGGCACGGTAGGATTCTGTGCCGACGAACCCACCGCCGGCGATGATGGGAGAGCTCAAAACATACACGAGCAATGCCCAGGCATCGGGCAGGAAACCTGTTCAGTCCACATACGTATCGACTGTTCGAGGGGCCTCGGAGGAAGAAGTGGGAGGGGGCCAGGGCAGAGATTCGGCGCGTGGTCGGCGAGATCAATGCGCGGAAGTAGTCTACGTCAGTATGTCAAGGCAGGACTTTTTTTTTTACTTTATCTACTGGCTTTGCTCTATATGCACATATTCTGGATCTATCAGCAAGTCTTGGGCCGAGATCGCTCCATCTGCATCGGAATCGAGCCCCGTCCACATCGTAGACCGCGTCCGGATCAGCAACCTCATCCAGCGGTAACAGGACCAGAACCGTTCATAGATGGCCGGCTTGGTGGCCCTGATGGACATGGCCACGCATCTCTCGTGCATCAGGAACCACAGCCGGCCCTGTAGGTCCGGCGAGACTGCCATTCCCACCATGGCAACCCACAGGTTGGCGTGCGGTGCGTACTGGAGCCACGTATTGGGGTCCGTGGCCGGGATGGCCGATTTCATCGCCTCGACTCGCGCCACCAGCTCGTCGTTCTGTGGGGGTTGCTGGGCATCAACCAGATACCGGAGCACCCGCACCGACCTCAGACATGCCCGGACCATGGCGTCTTCACTGCTGGACATGGTGTCCGGCCAGGGCACCCCCCGCAACGGGCATCCCTCGTCGAGGGTATTCATGGGGGCGATCAAGTGATACTGGGGGTCACCAATCTCACCCTCGTCGCCATCGACCGCGACAAGGAGTTCTCGCACGTGTTCGAAAATCGCCACCAGATATGCCCTGACCGCGAGATCCCCCTTGGTGCCCACCCGCAGTCTATCCAGGGTCAGACCCGGTAAACTGGTCGCCGCGGCGGGGGAATCCAATCCGTGCTCGGGGAAGGCATCCAGCCGGTCAAAGACCACGGCCGGCAGGATCATATTCCTATCAAGTTTGGTTACATCTACTACCGAGACCCGGTGGGAAGAAATGGGGCGAGAGGTCAGCGTACATCTCGATCATCTGCGCCAGGAAGCCGTCGAACCCCAGCTTCCGCACGCCGCCTCGCATGGCCACCATGCGGAGCAGCCCCAGCTGGTGCATCTCGGCGGCGCGGTCATCCTCCTGCAGGGATCCCGTGATGACCAGCAGCAGGACGGCGGCGATGGTCCCGTCGTCGACGTCGCCGCCCGCTGCGAGGCGAGCGTTCAACAGGCCGATCGCCTTGGTGTGGTGGTGCAGGGTGATGAAGTTCGGGGTCACGGCGGCGAGCCCGGTGGTATTGCGGAGGGTGTCGAGCTGCGCCGACGCGGCGTAGAGCGTGGCGTGGAAGAGGCAGGGGTCTGTCAGGGCATGGCGGATCCACGACGACCGCAGGTGGTAGGCGAGGCTGTCGATATCCACCTGCAGTTCGGACAGGCCCATGCGATCTTGGACTAGGCGAGGGTCAGCCAAGTGTCTCTCACCTTTCAGTAGGGAGACACGGACAGTATCGAATCAGGCCTGGGATATACGGTCTGGATTCGACTGGGTATGGCGGGGTGGATTGGACCGTCTTGGTGATTGGTATATCCCGTGAAAAGAAATGTTGGGAGCTCAGCAGGCGGAGTCGATCCAGATCGTCATAGATGCAGGTCCCATCCAGTCTAAGGGAGGTCAATCCTTATCCCATGAGGGTACTCAATTAAGGGCGGGGGAGGGGATTCGTACCGGGCGCATCTCGTACAGCAGGGGTAAGCCTTGTCACAGAACTTCTTTTGTGTCTTGCACCGGCGACATGACTTCCAGCGAGCCTTTGCCACCGATGGGGGCCCTGATTTCAATAAAGGGCGCGTGGATCTTCAGCTGCATCAGCGAGGCAGTTCCATGCGTCCTTAAAAGCCGTTAGAGGGGGGATCGTCACATACCCGAGTTCGATCATCCCCCCATCGGGGATCGGCACGATGCTGCCATAGATGCCATGGGCGTTGCTGCCATACAGGCACGGTCGGTCCGTTCTAAGGGCCCCTTAGCTTGGCCTAAGTCAACGGCCAGAGGGGGGTTAGTTAGATTACTGCTTACCGCAGGCATCGGGAACACACGGGCAATTGCTTGTCGCATTTCCGCTTGGTCGTTCGACACGAGAAGCAGGACTCCACCGTGTATCCGGGCGTTGGGCTCGTGGATCGGTCTCTCGCCATCGGGTGGTAGTACACCCCTTGCGACTAGTCGACGCCGCCCCTGGCTTGGGCTAGCGACTTCCTTATATTGTCTCCCACAGGTTGAAACCGGAGAGGCAGGCAATGGGGGGCCTTGGATGGTGAGGAGTGAGGCTGATCGGCCAATGATCATTCAACTCGGACTTTCTTGGATAGATCAATGGGGGCAGCAGTTTTTCAATAATCAGAAAAAAAGAAGAAAAAGAAAAAGAAAAAGAACTTTCCAACATCCTGGGATGGAAGACGGACCAAGCGCCCACCGGGATCGCGGTGCTGCGGGGCTCCATCCAGCGCTCCGGTTCCGCGGACTGTCCGTGGACTGTGCGGTCCCGCTGGATCGAGAAAGGAAGAGGAAGAGGATGGCCCAGGGGTCCCTTGCTGGTGGCCAGGCGAAAATCGGTCCGCGAGAGCTTGTCCTGGATGGACGTCAGAGATACGGTATATCCGCCATCATCATCCTTAGCAGCCTGCAGATCAGTATATTGAAAATCCTAGTCGACACTGCGCCTTGATACTAATATCCAGCCGCACCTCTAAAGCTCGAGGCCCGTATCTACAGCTACTCCGCGGATGAAATGCCCGGTTTATCCCCAACATGCTCTGCATTCTCCATCCCAGCCTGGCCCACCACCCACCGCGCGACATCGATCCGATTGACCCCCATCCCCAGCTTCCCATCGCCGACATACCCCCGCATAACCTCGCTGGGCCCCTGATCTTTCAGAAACCCCACCCGGAACAACGTCCACTCCAGCCCATCCCCGTGCCGGTCAAAGGCATCCCCCACGTCGATCAGATTTCGCCACGCACTATTCCCAGCCACCCGCAGCATGGACACAAGCAGGCTACACACTAGACTGAAGCGGTCCTTGGGGTGTGGCACGCTGAATGTGCTCAAGGCGAGGATGCGGGTGACCTGTTCCTCGCGCATGATGGTAAACACCCGCTGGTAGAAGGCCGGAAAGGGCGTGTCCTTGATCCTCGTGCCGGACGGGCCCAGAACGGAGACGATGACGGTGGTGCCTCGGATCGCGTGCCGCAGCTTGTCTCCATCTTCCAATGTACCTTCTATTGTCTATTTTGGCCCATTAGTGCTCACAAGAAGATCTTTGAAAGTGAAAAAAAAAAAAAAAAAAAAAAAAAAAAGGGGGGGGCATACCGTAATACTCGGGTTGTCCGCATGCTTGGGAAGGGTACGGCGGCCGTAGATTTTCACGGCCCAGTGATTGTTCAGGGCTTCCTGAACGATATGCTGTCCGGTGGGACTCGACGCCCCGAAGACCAGGATCGATTTCGTGTCCATGGCCAGTTTCGGGGTGCGATTGCGTCGGGCGCAGTAGCAGTAGGGAGTGAGTCGTGATAAGATTATCAAGAGTCGGGCGAAAAGGACCGTGGAGGAGCAATGCTAATGGAATTGTGGTGTTTTCCTTCTCAAATATATCTCCCTCGCCGGCAATGGACATTGGGACTTGAGCAGTAGACGGAGGGATCCAGAACTAGCGGTTCAACACCGACTGGGAGGAACCACTGACCCACATCGAATACGACTACTAACTAGCCGATATCACTTCTGTAATTGGGATCTGGCATACTAATTGCACACCCTCCCATTCAGCTAAGCTAAGCTTTAGGAGAGTCTTTGGCACAGTACTTCCGGCATTTGGCGATCATCGCCTATATACGCCGATGGAATTCCATTAGCGATGGGGTAAACAGATGATAAGGGGGGGCTGGTCGTACGTTGAGCTCTCCTAATGTCTCGACAGTCTCTTTGGCCATATTCTGGACCTTACTTGAGCATTCATTGGACTGACTGTCGGTGACAATGAATCTGCTGGCTGGAAGGTTCCCCATGGCTCCATCTCTCCCTATCCTAGATCATGCTAGCCCTACGAATACTCGAGTTACGTAGTTTGGATATCGCTGGTGAGTGCAAGTCTGTGGACTAGGATTACCAGAAGGAGACAGGTATTCACGAGCATCGCCTTCAACATCCTGCACCATCACATGCTACATATTTATTCTTCGATCGGAGTTGCAAGGTCAAAGTATCACGTACGTGGTACATCAACACTTCCGCAGCTTCCGGAACCCAAGACACGGTTACTTTGATCCCAGTGCCCTCATGTCACATATCTGATGCCTCCTACATTCTGTCGAGTCTACTTAGTATGCACTGACCTGAGGGTACTGTACTCAGTGCAGCTCTCAACCACTTGTGCAAGTGTTCTCCCCAACTCCTGAACCTGTGGAGGGGCCACAATGGATAAATGATCTGTACTCAATATCAGGACCCCGGCGCGACCAGCACCATTTAGAAATTAATAAAAGCTTACCTGCGTCCACTCTGTGCAGGTGAATAGGCTGCGGCAGCAACATTTCCCAGCCGTTGGTCCCGAAAGTCTCCCGTGGGGCGAAAAACCAAGACTTGAGTAGCGTGGCCATCTCCGTTGCTGTCAGTTCCTCCCAGGGTTTGTCGCCTACACCCATCCATGCCGGCCCATGCAATGTATCGTCATGCTCCTCAGGATGATCATTCTCATTCACTCCCTTCATGGCCCAGATAATATGCGTTTGACAAAGTGCCCCCTTTGCTGGTATTGGAATTGGTGTGTAGAATGCAGCCGAGCGCATGGATCCCCCCATGTGAGCCTTCTGGTTGTCTGTGAACCCAGGAAATATTTGGCTGATACGCGTGGTAATATTGGCAAGTGGCCCCGTGCCGATACCGTCTAGACTAAACCTTTGCAGACCAATGTGTGTCGGTGGCGGGACGTACATATCTATCAGTACCAGCCCAAGAAGTCTTTCACCTTCGAGGGCGAGTTGGTATGCCATCTCGTACGCGTAGACACCGGCAAATGAGTACCCAGCCAAAAGGTACGGCCCACGGGGCTGAACGGTGCGCATGGTCTCAATATAAGCTTTAGCCATATCCGATACGGAAAGGGTATTCTCCTGGGGACACTGCAGAAAAGGGGATTCGAGACCGTATATGCGCCTGCCATCGGGAAGAGGTGGGAAGTGCGTGTACACCGCGACAGAGCCGCTGGATTCGGCGACGAGGAATAAGGAAGTCGTTTCTGATTTAGAGCTACCTTGGAGGAGTATTGCTCGTCCTTTGGGTTTGTCGGACTTGTTTGCAATTGGACGGTGTCGCTGACCAGACATCTCCGTGTCCGCCAAGGATGCTTCCAGGTGATTTACAGATTGCGGCCCTCCCGGGGACTGCCAGTCTGTGATTGCTTCTCCTGAATAACCTTGTGACGCGCTTGAAGCTGAAAGCTCTGGGGTTGGTGTATGGCTTTCCTTGACCATGGAGTCGGTGGATAGAGAGAGACCGACTGAATCAAGTTCTTCCTCTCCTTTCAATTCCTTTTCAGCTTCCTTGAGGCTCGGAAAGTTGTTGAAGAACGCAGCTGGTAAAATCATGCCGGTTTCTCGGTTGAATTCTGCGATGATCGAAATGCCCATGTGTGAGTCGACACCTAGCTCTGAAAAATAACTTGCCGACGTCACCTCTTCAACGTCTATCCCTGTCTTTGCTGCCACGGTACGAAGCAAAACCGAAAAATTTACCTCTCCGTTGGGGGTAGAGCTTTGTGGTTTCTCAGTTGAAATAGTGTCTGAATGGGACAAATGACCATGAAGCGGTACGTGGTCGGTCCCCAATGTGTTGACCAGGATATTGAAAACTGCCCGGCTGATTTTCTGGAAGCAAATTCCAGACATAAAGGCGGCAAGTGTGTCATCCTTAAACGCATAAACGTCACAAAGCGTGGTTCCTTCCCCTCCTTGTCCCGTCATCGTGGTATAGCAGGTCAGGGGACGTGTTCGGGTTAGAAAGCTATCCAAAATAACGACCCGGCCGATCGACTTGGCGATGTAGAGATCATCTTTAGGTTTTTCAAGGTTACAATTCAGTAGAAATCCAGGAAGATGAACCAGAGCGTCAAGAGCAAAAGGATCCAAACTGTACGCCTGTTTGTTCGCCGTCTCTGTTATCCGGAGCTCTGCAATGGCATCCTGAAAGTTCCTGTCGACAACGACGTTGTCAAGGACTTGGAATACGGGACTGTACTCAACAACACTATCAAACAGCCTATACATCAGCCCTTTGGTCATTCTGTGACAAGAACCATCATTGGGCGAGTTGCGAAGGCTTTCTAGACGCCGTTGGATCAGGCTTTGTACTTGGGGCCATATGGACATGCTAGGATGCCATTCATCATGGAAGAGGACCCGACATGTTGCATGCCCCGAGGAAACGCCGAGTGAAACCGAGCCTGTCTGGACAGTAACCGATCTTGCATCCACGTCAACCGTAGCTTTAACTCGAATTTTCTGTTCTGTGTCTGTCTTGGAAACAACGAGCGGCTGCGTCATGTTGAGATCGAGGATCTCCAAGCTTCGGCTGAGTACCCTCGGTCTCAAGAGGGCATCGGAAGCTGCACACGCCATATCGATGAACAGAGAAGCTGGGCATATGGCCGCATTATTTACAACGTGACCCTGTATAATGTGGAGTAGGGGCGGTTCTGCGATGCGTGAGACGAATGTGGCTGATAGCTTATCAGTACTAAGATACTCTATCCTCTGCACCCTTGTGCTAAAGTATCCAACGGCCGCCCGACTAGAACCATCGTGTGAGAATAAGGCTCCAGGCTGTCTTTTGTATGGTGTCCAGTAGTTGCTTACGTCAAAGGCGTAGCTTGGCAGCCTGACAAGTGATAAGCAGCTCCGGTAGTCGTCGTGAAAAGCTTCCCAGTTTACACTTCGGTGCTGAACGTGTATCGCGGCCAGGCAATTAGAGATTATTTCCCAGTCGGCATGTCCGGGCTGCAAAGTGGGTAGAGTCACAAGTTGGAGTTTGGGTAGGCATAAAGTCACTAAGCTGATGCACACAGGACGAGGCCCAATCTCAACCACGATAGAATTATCGATGATGAAACCAGATTCGTAGCCAGCATTCACAGCACCGACGAAGTCTACTGGTTGGCGGACTTGTTGGACGAGATATGCTGCGCCAAATGTACCTGTGCAAGTGACAACACCCCCAGTCAGGGTAGACGCGACGGGGATCCGAGGCCGTCCAAAGTGAATTCTGCTAGCAACCCTTTCCAGGTCTGCGAGAATGGGATCCATTTGTGCTGAATGGAGAGCGTATGGGACGCGTAAGCGATTCGGCTTCAGGCCTTTGTTGGTAAGGGCAGATTCAAGGGATTCAAGTATATTCGATTGACCACCAACCACAGTGGAGTCTGGGGCATTTACGCAGCAGATCCCGCATGGGGATCCTATTTCTTCGATGATTTCCCGTGTCCGCTGAGCTGACAATGGGATGGCCATCATGCCATAATCACCAGCTATACAGTATTTTTGCATAAGAGCGGCACGCTGGTGCACCAAATACAACGTGTCGTTGACAGATAGCACCCCAGCCACACACAGCGCGGAATATTCTCCAAGGCTGTGGCCCATAACTAGGGTGGGCTTCAGCCCAATTTCCAGCAAGAACTCTGCTAAAGCGATCTCCAGCGCGACGATGGCCAGTTGGACTTTTGCCGGGGTCGCTGACGCGATGTCAACGGTGCCTCGTATGAGATCTAGGAACGAGACAAGGCCATTACTGGCGCAAAGTGAATCGTATGTATCCAGCCTCTGTTGGAACCGGGGAGATGTTTTGTAGAGCGTTGCTCCCATCGCTGTGTATTGAGAGCCTTGGCCCGTGAAGGCCAACACAAGCGATGATTTCTCACCACCTAGTGATGATGGCTGCTTGGGCAGCTTTGGCTCCTTGAGCAAGGTAATAAGCTGCTGAACAGATTCGACAACGTAAGTCCGAGTGTAAGGTTGGTGCATACGCCGGGCAGTGGTCGTGTAGCCCAGGTCAGCGAGTCTCACTGGGTACTGTTCGAGGTATTTCCAAAGGCGGTCCATGTTCTGACGAAGAGATTTGATGGTTCGTGCCGAACAGACAATAATATGATGGGTGCGCGGATCTGTTTTCTTTTCGTCTCGAGCTGGACCGTCTTGTAAGAGCATACTAGTATTTCCCCCTGCGGCGTCAAAGCTGTTGATCACCAATTTTCTCTTCCCGTCAACCCTGGACCGTGGGATTGATGATGCCGTTCCATCGGAGATGCGAATTCCAGCTGCAGCCAAGTCAGAACTCCGCTGGTTGGACGCAAATTGAGCCGGTTGTGGAGGCATTTTGTCGCACTCTAGCATTAGCAAGGCTTTGACCAGGGACGAGATACCCGCGGCCGCTTCACCATGGCCGATATTTGCTTTCACGGCACCCACGTAGAGCGGTTGGGCTGGTGACCTGGGAAAGACGTTTCGGACTGTGTTCAGTTCGACCGAGTCGCCTGCTTGAGTGCCTGTTCCATGCATCTCCACGAATCCAACCTCACTGGAGTTCGTACCAGACCTCGCCAACATCCTCTCCAATAGTTGCACCTGTGCAGTCTTTCCTGGGTAGGTGATGAATCCCTCGCCTGCATTGGTATTTCGAGCAGTGGCAGCAATCACTCCCAGGATATTATCCTTCGCGATTACCGCATCTTCGAGACGTTTTAGAACGATGGTTGCTACAGCTTCGCCTCTGCAGTAGCCATCAGCCGCGTCGGAGAACGTCTTGCATGATCCTGTGGGAGACAGGAAATTTCCATGACTGAACCCCGAGAAGTATTCGGGGATAACACAAATATTGCCCCCACCGACAACGGTCATATCATACTCTCGATCACGCAGCGCAGCGCATGCCAGATGTATGGCGGTCGCGCTGGAAGAGCAGGATGTGTCGATACTGTAGTAGCCTCCTCCCCACTGAAAGTGGTGGTTCACTCGCCCAGGGGCGAATGACCGATTTGTGCATGGAAGGTAGTGGGCCTGGATGCCTTCCTGGTCGTTGATGGTGCGCCAATCATCGGTTGACTGCCCAAAGTATGTTGCTATTCGGGACTTATTCAGCATTGCGCTATCTGGACTATATCCGGCCATCTCCAAAGCTTCGTATGTTGTCATTAGGAATATCCGCTGTAACGGATCCATCTGGGCTGCCTCTCGCGGGGAGATGTTGAAGAAGCGCGCGTCAAACTCCCCTGGCTGTCCAAGAAAGCAGCCGTAACGAGTCAACACTGAATTTTTCTTTTCACCTGAGGGGTCATAAAATTCGTTTAGATCGAATCTCGTAGAAGGTATCTATCTATAAGCATTAGCAAGCTCAATTATCTGCTACAGGCGTAGTGGGGTACCTCTTGATGCACATCCTTTCCCTCTTGCAGCAATTGCCAGAGCTCATCCAGGCTATCGGCACCTGGAAAGCGGCCGGACATGCCGATGATCGCAATATGCTCTGCGGTGAACAAGCTTTCGTCGCAAGTGCGGCGTGGGAGATAGCTGTGCACTTCTTTCAGGTGCTCGCGGATCAACTGGGATATATTTTTGCCTTCCACAAAATCCCCAAATTGAACTATAGAGCAATCATCACCACCGTCTTCCTTAAGTCCCAAAGCGACACTTTCCAGCGTGTCCCCTACCCGGCATGGGTGTTGCAAAATGTCGTCAACTGCCAGACAGAATACGTCTCTTAATGTCTTTCCCTCAAATGGTATGCACTGACTTGTAGAGAAGCACAAGGTTGAGGACCATCTGCCCTCCAGGATTTGAGACTGGGGTACAACCTCCTCTTTGTCGAGGTGACCCAGGTGCAGAGCGTGAAGGGCGACCGTGCTTTTTGGTGAGGACACCTCGTCCCGGAACATCTCAAGGAGTATGGCTTTCTCTACAGTTGATGGTGGACCAGAGATAGATACCCATGTGTCTCCAATAACGCTGATATACGCCTGTTTTGGCGCTGGGAGACCTGTGTTGTGTTCGTCCAGACAACTCTGCACTTTGTCTTGTTTCATTTTCACAACCGCACTTGCCCACCGTGCCTCTCCACCCTCGACGAGAAGACCTGCACGATGGGCTAACTGTCGAGCGACATTGATACTAATTAATACGGTTTGAGCTCCAATCCGGACAGCCTCACTGGTGTCCCTGGCAGAAGCTGCGGCGCAAGCAGCCAAAAGACCCAGACCAAAGCCTACGTAGGATGTCTGACAAGACTTCGTAGTAAAAGGATGCAGATTGTCTTCCGCATATCTAAGTTATACAATGTTGGCATCAGACTAGAGTCAATATTTCAATCGGTGATCGGCACTCACACGAGAAACTCGCCAATCTGAATTACGGTCAAGAGGACAGAGCTGCACACCGCGGATACCGTTCCATTGCATGCATTATGGTCCACGAATTCGACAATTGTGGCTAGCTGATCGAAGAGATTCTGTTCCTTGATTGAGAGCCCTAATAAATGACGCCGGATGGCACCGGAAGCAGCTCGTAGAAATTGGCGGAGTTGTGGTCTTGACGTTGCCAGAATGTGCAGTTCACAAAGAGCGGCGACAGGATCAATTATCCCGTCGCTGAATATAAAGACGCTGCAGGAGGTCATTGCCAGGACAAACAAGAATAAACCCAAGCGTTAAGTCATGTATCAAAATGCAGGCAACAGCGCCGGGGGAAGCGGCATGAAGACCATGGAGATCCTGAACACTGGCGGTTCATTTCTGGGCCGTTGGTCCTGTTCTTGAGAGCTCTACGTACAAACGCTGGGGAATGTCGGGAATGCCAAGTCCCTCTAATCACGGCTAAATACACTTCGATTGGGGGCCAGTTGGAATATGCAGGGGTTTGAGTGGACAGGTTAATAACCGGCAACAGGGAAACACGAATCATTAAGATGTAGCCATCCTCGTCTTGCTCTAGCCTTGCAGCCTAGACCATGTTGACAGCGGCATTGTCACTCCGTATCCTTGTGACTTTCTAGAGCGCTTGGACTAATATAATAGCCTCATCTTTGTGTGTCTATAGTTTGTTTCTCCTATTCTTGTGGCACTTCTTGGCTAGAAGTTGAGATGAAAATGACACCGCCAGCATTTCCAATTCCTGTCGAATTTTGCGACAAACTCCGCTACGTAGGAGCCCTTGATAATCGCCCTACCGACCAAATATTACAATCGCTGGATCAACATCAGCCGGTAGCCTCTGAGAAAAATATTTGGGCATTTTGGCACTCAGGACTGCGATCTATGCCACCGTGGTGCCAGAGAAACGTCGTGAACTGGATTCGTCTCAACGGCCCGGAATGGACCGTCCGAGTCCTTGATCAGGTTGAGGGCTCGCCAAACAATGCCTTGAAGTACCTCCCCGAGGATATGATTCCGCACGTATATCTCACGGGACAGATGGTCGGCCCCTTCGTTGGACAACACAGCGCAGATCTTATCCGTGGTGCCTGTCTGTACGTCCACGGCGGTGTCTGGCTAGATGTCGGTATTCTCCTCTTTCGGAGTCTGCAGCACATGTGCTGGAGTCAGCTGGAGAGTCCTTTGACCCCTTTCGAGGTGTCCGTGATGCATATGGGGGGTACCGGAATATCCAATCATTTCATCGCAGCTCGAAAGAATTCCCCGCTGATCAAGCGTTGGCATGACCTGTTCGCGCATCTGTGGAAAGGCCGTACCGATTGCACAGGTCTTTCTGCACACCCCTTACTAGCACCGGTCCTCGCCGCAGGAAGATTCCATGGAGACGAAGACACAAATCACTTCGGCTGGGAGCATAAATGTGGACCGGAGCTGATCATGGACTATGGCAGCCATATTCTAGCATGGCAGCGTGTAATCATGACGGAGGATACAGGGGGTGGATTCAGTGGAGTTGACTACTTCACCAACAGAGTCCTACTATTAGATGTTGTGGATGAAGCATGGCGCGCAGAGTCCATGCTGGGGTGGCGAGGCTCCCAGCTATTTGAAGCCTTCAACACGAGCCTAGACCGTTCCACTGAGTCGCAAGACGATCAAGTTGCATTCAACGCAGTCATGACAATCCTCGCTGAATCCAGCATGCAGAAGGTATATCGCGGTAGCGAGATGCTGAAATACCCAGCCCTGGGAACATTGTGGGATGAAGAGCAAAACGAGGACAAGGACCATGAGCCAGGCACCTTAGCGGAGCTCCTGAGGTATGGCAGTGTTCACTTTGAGCAAACAAGGGATATTAGGTATGTCAAGAATCCGCGGCCGGTGGTGACTCTAAAGAAGGGGCTCCTAGACATTTAATGCCAGACTTTTGCGGTTCATTCATTGGTATATAATTGATCAGTCGTAATATTACTCTCTCATGGCCCGGCAATCTCTGTCCTTTGCATGGCGTAAAAGTCCATTGTAATTGAAGGGCATTGGGATGCTTTCTGGCCTGGGCGCCAACATTCATGCTGACGAGGTATTGCCAAGTATTGATCGCCATTTGTCACTCAGTTATAGTTGTAATTTCATTCGATATTTCCTCTGTCCGAGAGGCTGCATCTCATCACTTTTGTGCTTCATGGTGTTGGCTGTTCCACAGCTCCACTACGTCATCTCCACAGTCCTGTCGATCGATCGATCGATCGTCGCCCTTCAGAAATCAACACCCTCGTGGCGAAACGCACTTCCGCAGGAACGAAACAAATCTTTCACGAGATCAATATTGACGATGGCTGAGCCGCACAATGCATTTCTTTTTGGAGGCCCTGAGTACGCACTCATTTCTGTGTATGCCCAGACTACATTCTAACGTTCCACAGGTCCTGGTCAAGCGGCGACTGGACATCATCGGACGACCGAGTACGCGGAGGGTCCTCGTACTCTGCGCTGGTCTGCTCAGATTCGACACACACAGCTATCTTCCAGGGAAATCTAGACACTCAGACGCTGGGGGGCGCGGGGTTTGCCTCTCAGCGTACAACGGGCGAACGGAGTTGGGATCTGTCGGGGTATGATGGCCTCGAGCTGTTCACTGCAGAGTCCGACGGGAAGCTGTACACGCTTACTGTGAAGGATCAGATCCCTGCCAAGAGACCCGACGGGCGCGATGAAAGCACCATTGTCTGGGAGAACGACTTCCGTCCGTCAAGGAATGAGAGGGTCACGTTGAAATGGGCGGACTTTCGAGCCACGTATCGGGGGAAGGAGGCCAAGGATGCGAAGCCATTAGATCTGAAGAATATCAAGAGGATCAGTATTATGATGCGAAGGTACATTTCCTGATTCTTTTGTCTCTCTGGCACATACTCACCCTAGATAGCTTCTTCGGAACGCAGGAAGGGGATTTTTCGCTGGGCCTGCAGTCCATTGCGGCTGTTGGGTCCACTCATCAGAAAGCGTCGGACAAAGGAGTGGTAATAGTCACAGCCTGTGACGATGCCAACAGCAGTTGTCGGGGAGGAAGGACGCGTCGGCATCATGGCTGTTGTGTGATTCTGTAGGGATCGGGCTTTACGGAGTTAAAGACCCGCTTTCCTCCGTTGGAGAAACGTGATTAAGAACGTGATTGCGGCATCAAATGACAATTGTGACATGACTAATGCACTTGTGCTGCCCTATATGCCCCTCATGTACACGAATCGTCCTGTTGCCTCACGTTGAACGCATAACATAAATAATACCTCCCCCCTCCTCCATCCTGGACATCAATCTACCCTTGTAAATCTCCAAAATGGCGTCCAACCCCCCAGGATCCTGCTGCTACCAAGGCTTTAAGCACGAGGGCGAACCCGTCGGTTCGTACGAGACTATCGGCGACTTCGAGACATACGTCAGTTACCCCGCTGATAAATCCACCGAATATGCCATCATCATGTAAGTGTCTTCCCCTTACCCCTGACCCATGAGGTCTAGTGGTGAGCCCTCTGTTAACTGTTTGTTTAGTCTCACCGACGTCATCGGCCATCGCTTCCAGAATGCCCAACTGATTGCCGACCAATTCGCCGCCAATGGCTACTTTGTCGTCGTGCCAGATCTATTCTATGGGGACCCCATCCAGCTCAATCGGCCAGAGGGCTTTGATATCCAGAAGTGGTTGAAAGGAGAATTCAACGACGAGGGTAAACCCCATCTCCCGCCCATCGTCGATCCCATCGTCGATGCCACTATCATCGAGCTAAGGACAAAGTACAACGTCAAGGTTCGCCCCCATCACCATGCCCCTGACAGAATCCCCTCATTCAAAGCATAGCTAATAGATGGCCCAGAAAATCGGTGCCGTTGGTTACTGTTTTGGCGGAAAATACGTCGTCCGCCATCTGCGTCCAGAGCAGGGTAAAATCGACGTCGGGTACACTGCTCATCCTTCCTTCGTGGAAGAGAGCGAGCTCAAAGACATCAAGGGTCCTCTGGCTATTTCTGCCGCCGAAACCGACGCCATCTTCCCCACGGAAAAACGTCATCAATCGGAAACCATTCTGCAGGAAGTGGGCTTCCCATACCAGATCAATTTATACAGCGGGGTCGTGCACGGGTTTGCGGTGCGGAGCGACCCTGGCGACCGTGTCGCCAGATACGCACAGGAGAGTGCTTTCCTCCAGGCAGTGCAGTGGTTTGAAGAGCACCTCAAGGCGTGATCCCGTTGAACCACCCAGAAAGCGGGTCGTGGTAGGAGATATCACCTTACATTTCACGATATGCGAATGAGAATCCATTGTACTCCATAATGCGTGGCCCCGTTCCAGATATCGTAGTTCGTGTCCATAAGTCATGTTTATCTGGCGGAAAGTTCCCCAGATTGTTCATAATTCTTCAAATATCCCCTGTGAACCTCCGTACGATAATCACCTCCCCGCCGTTAATTCTTTTCCAAGCTCATGGTGTTAGTGTAGATCGTGTTGATTTTTCTAGACCATCCCCCTCCTTCCAACTATTATCAACCCTGATAGTTCTGTTGCAAATACATTCCATGCTTTGAGCCATGACTCGTATCATTATCTTCATCGGTGTTCTCCAATCTAGATCCGATCGTCTCGGATATCTGACCCTATCTTGGAATGCGTTCCCGGTCTCCCCTCCTCATCTGCGGGGTTCTACTCGTTATAGATACAGTCGAGTTACCGCGAAGCCCTTCCACCCTCGCACAACCTCCCTCCTAGCCCGTCTATTCACCGTAAAGCCGCCATGGCCGTGCTACCACTGCCACTTCCCTCTCCCATCGACCCCTCCTACCAGCCCACCAGCTCGGTGACAACCCTCCCAGCGACAACACCCATCGAATACATCCTCGCCATCCTCGAACGCGACGGCGGGGTAATCCTTGAAGGCCTCGTCTCACCAGACGACCTCGCCGCCATCGACACCGAACTAGCACCATGGAGCACCAAACCCCGTCGCCACCTCGACACGCCTGGCAACGGGGACGCTTTCACAACCATCCCCGCCCAGACTACGCTGGTTCCAGGCCTAGTCGGAAAGTCCCCAACCGTCGCGCAAGTTTGCGAACATCCCGTGCTGGAAGCCCTCCGGCAGGAAATCCTCGTCGATAAATTCATCCTCCACCGCGAAGAAAGCGCCGAGCCGAATACCATCAACCCATTACTGAGCTTAAGCGTGTCTATGAACATCGGCTACGGGGCGCCGCGACAGCTCCTCCACCGCGACGACAACGTCCATGGTATCCGGCATACCCGACTGCCGTGGCAGCCGTGGAGTTTCCGAGAGATAAGTCAGTTCGGATGTCTCATTGCGGGTTGTCAGGTAACGCGCGAGAACGGGGCCACGATGTTTGTCCCCGGGAGTCATAAATGGGATGATGAGCGGTGGGCACGGCCAGATGAAGTGTGTTTTGCGGGTATGTCCTTTACCTCCCCTCTTCTTCACTACTCAAGGACTCCACCCTGGATGTCTATCTTGACTGATGCTAACGGGGCAGAGCAGAAATGTCCCCTGGATCCGCCTTGATCTTCCTCGGCTCCGCGTACCACGGAGGAGGCCACAACTCCGTTCCCAACTCGGTCCGCACAATGCATAGTCTCTTCTTCGTGCGTGGAACCTTACGCACAGAGGAAAACCAGTTTCTCGCTATCCCTCGTAGTAGAGTGCGCCAGATGAGCCCTCGAATGTTGGAACTCCTAGGGTACAAGAAGCCGACGACGGCGCTGGGGATTGTGGATAATATTAGTCCGCATGAGGATGTGGATGGGGTTTGGGGACGGGCGATGCAATGAATTTGCTTGTTATCTTGAATATATCATTTCATAATGATGGTTTATGTTTCACGCTTTTGGTCAGTTCTTTGTTGTCAACTGGCAGCGTCGGTAGATCCAAGCCTGCGTCATATTTGACAGACCTCCCACGTACCTCGGGGGCTTCCCTTTTAGACACCCAGGACAAGAATCTGGGGATAAACCTGTAGCAAATACCAAGGCTTTACAACAGATCCGCTTCTCTGGTATAGCTGAGCTATAGAAAGATAGTTTTGGCGGAACGGATAATACAGGCTTCCACATGAAGAATACCGTGTATGCATATAGCGCGACATTATAGTAAACAAACAGACAACTCCAATTAACCAACAGAGAGAACTCCTAGAAGATTACCTACACACTCTCAAT
This sequence comes from Aspergillus panamensis, assembly GCA_027569225.1. Taxonomy (NCBI): domain Eukaryota; kingdom Fungi; phylum Ascomycota; class Eurotiomycetes; order Eurotiales; family Aspergillaceae; genus Aspergillus; species Aspergillus panamensis. The sequence goes on along the minus strand of JAPDER010000095.1, from coordinate 26,040 downwards.
CCAATCCACAAACGGCGCAACCGCGACATGAACATCATACGCATCAGTCCTCCGACACTTCTCCATCGACGCAACCAATCCAACCAACTTCTTCGTCTCCTGACTGATGACCATCCCCCCGACATCCCCCTGACACGCATGAGCCGAGTACGAACAAATATTCCTCGACACATCGAGCCCCAGATCCCGATACGAGCCCGAGCACGAGCCCAACGAGCTCACCCGCTCGCCGATATACTGGGGGCCAACCTTGGACGTCCCCCATGCCACAACCGTCACTTTCGTACCGCTCCGGGGAAGCGACGCGCCGTTAACAGGGAGGTGTCCGTGCCCGACCCAGTCGACCGCGAAGGCTAAGACGATGACCGCGATATCGTTCGCGGCGCTGTAGTCCTGGTAGTCCGGGTGGATCGTGATGTTTTTGATTTTGATCATGCGCGGGTGGTGGCCGCCGGTGTCTTGGAGGAGGATGCTATCTTGCGTGACGCCGGGATGGGAGACGCAGCTGGCGGTCGTGATGACTTTGGTGGAGTTGACGAGGGCTCCGCTACATACCTCGCCGCGGAGGCCGGTGAGGAGGACGGAGGCGGGGAATTGGCCCCGTTGGGCTGAGGTTCCCTTCCAGAGGGCGTGGATAGGGTGGGTGAGGAGGAGGAGGGAGACGAGAAGGCTAAGTATTGGCGTCATTTCGTTCGTACAGGCTGCGGTATGCTAATGGGATGGACTTGAGGGACGGGATATTGAACTCGATCGAGTAAAGAAAGATAGTTAATAGGAGAGCGATAACGGACGTAGAGAGCACGCTCTCCTTATATGTAGGTACCCCGGATGTTGAACCAAATATAGCATTTGGGTAAGTTCACGGAGGCCGCCTGGGATCGATGATCTATCCAATTCCAGACCAGACCATTGAACAATCGACACGATTAGTTGATGAATGGTGGGTTTTATCCCCGCCGATCGTCGATGATGCGCCAGTTTAGTGGGTTGAGATTCAATAGCCCGCCCACACCCAAACCTTTCCTCCGAGCGTCGAACCTCCTGGTCGATATTACTCTTACTGCAAGAGGACAAAGCTCAGATGCCTGGACATGGATTTCAGCCAACGCCTTGGAAAAAAACGTGATGCTTCCTCATCAAAATAGATCCCGCAAATGAAGCTGTCTTTCACTGAGGATCACAGCGGGACCAGGCTTTCCACCTTTGACACAATCTCCCATCTTAGGTCCAATTCACGAGGAAGAGCGTCAGGCGCGAGGGCAGAGGGCCGTGTTCAGTATGGGCTCATCTTCCCGATCGCCCTGTATCAGTATAAGATATTGTCTCGACTCGTTAGAAGATACAGGCCATACACCATATTGAAATCGTCATGACCTCCATAAAAAAAACAGTTCATGGGGATGGATGGGTGAGCCATTGGGGATTCGCAGGGTATTCATCCTTTTCTGATGCTACACAGGCCAGGCCAACATGGCGCTCACCGCCACTACGGATTTCTGTGGAGATGTCGATCGCCAGGTTGCAGGCGGTTGGGAGGATACAGGAGGATGAACCTGCTTTGTACCGTACTGCACCCACGGAACAACTCTGAAAAAAGAACGTCATTCATAAAGGCTAAAATGCGGGCTATGCATAAATAGGATCAATCGCTGCCTAAACCCTCACAGAGTATAGTCTAGATGCTGTCATAGTATACATGCAGAAAATAAGCCGCTCAAATGCGCGGAGATAGTCATGTCATGACGTGAAGCCACACCGTTTATTCGGGCATCGCGCAGGCGAACACGCCTCTCACCTTGCCTTGATCATACTTGTCGACCTGTTGCAGGGAGTGTCAGCGAAGGGACCAGCGTCCGATGAGATACAGCCAGACTTACGATATCTTGAACACTGGCGTAGGTACCAGCCACCAGGGTCACAATACCAATCACGAAGATGAAAGAGTTCGTCACAGTGAGCGTGATATTCTCGCGGGAGGTCCAGCTACCCTCGCGAAGGAGCATGAACCACATCAGGGCCGGCAAGTAAAAGCTGAAGCCCGAGATGAACAGCGAGGATGAGATGGAGAGGAGGTCGTTGAAGAAGGGGATGACTTCGGCGATGACGAATGCGATGATGGTGCCCACGGCGATCACGGCCAGCCAGGTGATCCAGCCCATCTTGGTGTTGATGAAGCGGATGGGCGAGTTCTTGAAGATGCGACCGTGAACGACACGGCCCGCGACGACGGTGTTGATGGAACCACTGATGAAGATGACGGGGAGAGCGACCCCGAACGCGACGCGGCTCATCGTCGAGCCAGCGGAGAGCAGGGCAGGACTCTTGACCTCCTGGCCCACAAAGGCGTAGACCACGGCACCCGTCACGGTGTAGATAACGATCTCCGTCAGCCCCAGGGTCCAAATGGACTTGACATAGTCCTTGGGGGTGTGCATCTCGTCCATGAATGAGAACTGGCACATGGCAAAGCTGTAGGCGAAGATGATGTTGGTCACCGAGATGAAGGCGTCGGTAAAGGTGATGCCCTCCTTGGGCCAGGCGGACCAGTTGACAGCCCCGAGGCCCCCCGGGGCGTTCGTGCTCTCGATACCGGTCGCAATGATGGTGATCCCGATGGCGGCAATAATGGAGACAAAGTCGACGTAACCCAGGATCGCCATCTCGGTGAAACTCGGGGGCACGGCCAGGATTAGGAGGATAATGGCGGAGACTACCGCAAAGACCACGGAGCAGACGGTGCTCTCGGTAATATTGATCCACGCGATGGCGCCCGTCAAGCAGTGGGAACCCGTCAGGAACAAGAGCTGCAGGATGAGCATCACATTGATCACCTCATATCCCACCCGGCCAAACATCAGCTTGCCCGCATCGGGGTAATGGGCGACAGCAGGGAACTTCAGCTTGACCTGACCGACCACGTAACTCGTATAAATCGCAACCAGGCCGAGCCCCAGACTACAGATGACGCCGGCCACCATCCCGAGGGTGGCAAAGGTGGACGGAAGCGACAAACTCCCCAGGGCAATGGCCTCGACGATGAGCACAATGGTGAGACGCTTCCACCCTAGACGACTAAATTTTTCCATGCCGTGCTCGTAGACGGTGCGCTCCTGCTCACTCATCTCGATGTCCCCATCATATTGAGGCAGGCCGGTGAAGGCGTCCTGCTTCTCGCCTCCCCCGTCGGCCATCATGACCTTCTTGGTCTCGGAAATATCATCGGAAGAAGACGCCATGGTGTTCCCAACGTGACCCTCTCGTTTGGATAGTAGATTTTTTTTTTTGACGCAATGAAGGGAATTGGAGAAGAGGGTCGACCAGAAGAGCACGAGGCGGGTTGGGGGGGGGGGGTTAAAAGAAGGTGTGAGGGAAGGCAGGAGAGTGGAAAGACGGGGAAGGAGGAGAAAAAGGAGGCAAGAGAAGGAAATTAGGCTTCGATTACGGTGGGCGACTCCGGTCGGACTCTTCTGGCGAGATCTTCCCCCCAGGTAGTGTAGTCTTGACTCTTGATACCCGTGGTAGGTTTCGCGTGGGCTTGACTGGGCTCTCCCGGCATGCAAATCCGCACTACTAATCCCAAGATTCGCAACGCCACGACGGGGGCTCCGGCGACGATCGACCGCCTGTGATTAGCTTATTGCGGCCCCCCTCCAATGGCAGTGGGTATCCGTGACTAAGAAGCGTCGGTGGCGTGGCCGTGACTGGGTCAAGTCGAATTACTGTGAAGTAACAGCCTCGCATCCGACCCAGGACCCAGGGGCCGCAGCCAACCACCATCCCTGCAGTCCGACACTTCGTGGGTCGCTCGGTGTTCTCGGAGGTTGTCCACACCTGCCCAGGTGCTCTCGTGCACTTGCCGGCTACGATGTGGTATTCTAGAGGGTTTCTGTGACTAACCACAATGACCATATCGCTCTTCCCCAGGTTCTCATTACGACCGGCATTCACGTTATCGAGTGCTCCAGGATTGACTACTAGGACTAGGTACCATCAACTGTAACGCTGCCGGCTGATTGGAGACTTTAAATCAGCCCGATCGGCGAGATCGGCCAGATCATCAACGGTGCCGCCTTAACTCGGATTAGGGTTGCGCAAAACCTGGGCTTGTCTGGGGCCATTTCGAGCGTGGGGTCCGCAGGAGAAAGAAGCAACGAAGATAAGAACCGTCGACCCCGGGAGTTTGGAAATAGTAATCATGATGATCATGATTGATCATGGTCATGATCAAACCTCGAACGCCCCAGGAGATCTCCGAAATGAGCCGATCAAAAGAATGCGGTCATGCCGAGACCTGGCCGTTCGCAGCACTCGGTCGCAGCGGTAACCCAATGCGGCACGAACACGGATACCAGATTAAATAATAAGAATCATAATCATAATAATCGTCTCCCTGCGTCCATTCGTAATTCTGGGGTTTAATAGCGTGTCAGTCCTACCTTCCCATGTTGAGCGGGAGAAATAACGAAGCCACGAGAACTTGGAAGCCAGCCACGCCCGCCCGACTTAGATTCAAGCTTGATCAACGATGAGGGATTTAAATGAGTTATGCTGATCCTGGATGACAGACCATGAACGGGAATAACGAACGGCACAAAAATAGCCCCCATCTGATGCTCCAGTCTAATTATTTACCAATTCCCCCCCAGAATGCAGCATTAGTGCTCACCTCAGATTGCCTCGCAGCCTTCCAGAATATGAATATGCTGACCACCGTGAAAATGTAACCGTGTAACTTCCACCAGATCGACCTTCTCTGTCCCACGATGTACATTGATTGTCCTTCGCCTCGTCTCATGTGATGGATGACGTGGGAAGATATACAGCGAGGTTCAAATGGCTCTGTCCGACTGACATCATACTGTGGTAAGGTAATTCGGGCAGAAAGTTGTTGCAACACAACAAGTTGCTAAATCTCTCTCATAGCGAGACAGCGTATCCATCACTCGCTCTTGAGGCCAAGTTCCAGGAAATTTAGCGGTAGATCATTACCAGGCGTTGGTGTATTCCATTGCTGAGAGGCTGCAGATATAATTTCCGGCCGGGTAGCGCGGCCAGTTCTTTTCTGGGTCGCATTTGGTGAATATCGATTAACTCGAATCGAGTTGAAAAATCTCATTGACTACAAACTCGATTCAAGGATAGAACAGGTGCGATTCTCAGGCCGTCAATGCCTTCACACCTAGATTAGTATCCACGACCTTCCCCATTGCGGCTGTGCCTGCCAGATGGTAGAAGGTGTTATTGCGGCTTTCACGCGAGCATCAATCCAATCGCGCGTGGAGAGGCTCAGATCCAGAGATGGAGACCTCCGCATCAACTACTAGTAACTGGAGACCTCCCAGTCTCTCCAGGAACAGGCCCACAACCTGCCGGATCCCTGCGTGATCGGTTTCTGTGTTCGATGTGCGCCAGCGGACAGCCTCAATGAGTCCTGGATTATTCTACCCGTCTGGGAACTTGATATATAACTTAGGAGGCTCTTTTTCTTATAAAAGTTATTATAGTAGTATATTGTTTTATACTTTAACTATTGGACTTGTCCTAGATCGGTAGGTGTATTTTGGTAGGTTTGGCTGTGGGGGTCCCATAGTTGGTTGGATATATATGTTTAACCATGCATAAAATTTTTAGAGAACGTAATCCCCACAGGATTGATACAATTGATGCATAAAATAATGACAGTTATCCATACTAATAAAACCCCCAGTATTTTGATAGTTGAATTAGAATTGTGATGAACTGTAATTGAGATTTAAGGGGATGTGCGTGTAATTCAATAATGGAGAGTGTTGAGAGACCTTTGTGGCCTGAGGCATACACGGAGATTTCTCGGCGAGTTACGTTTTTGGGAACTACCATACCTCACGTGAGGCCTGGCTCAAACATCTCCCTCGAGCTCTGAAAGCACTTGGCATTTGGGAGTCAACTTTCATTTCGCCAACCATCGCAACGGGGTAGATCGAGTTCGGTACAGTTCTCCTATGAAATGTCTTGATGCTCTGAGTAGGAGCCACGAATCGGTTGCCAAAGCGGTACCATCCCCAGAAAGCCTTTCAGTACTAACTCTTGGGTTCTCACCAGCGAAGGGCGCGCGTTAATGAATTCCTGCACCCTGAAGGGTTCTAGCCGCCGATTCGGACCGAAACAAGCACCTGGGGGGGGGGCGACTGCCTAGTAGTCTTGGAGCAGCTAAACCAACCCTGATGGGCTCAGGCGATGCGGGGAACAAGGCTAGTGTCGGGGTAATTGACCATAGGCACCCCCCCTCCACGCCCGAGGAATGAGAACAACCACCACCAATCAGTCAGGAACAATAATGATCGGGAGGCAGAAGGGATCAGGAACCAGGACCGAACAATGCCAACCTCGCAGATTTTGTTCGATAATTACTCGGTGCGTTTATGAGTGACGACCTAGGCACGCATACTGATCAAAACTGTCGTTTAGGCGGAATACTAGTTTGAAAGTCAACGACGTCTATTGTCGACCCCCCCCGCAGATGGAGGCCTGTGGCATAATAGTGAAGCTGTTCCGACACCCTTCTTCGGTATCTGAGATCGATCGGCCTACAACCCCATCGAATCGTCTCGCGATCGCTGTCACACCACACCAGGAAACCCCCATTTAATGGCACTGCCTCCAGAAAGGTGGACTTGCCCATGATGAGGGAGATAGGGCTTGATATCAATGCGAATAAGGCGCTGGCTGCTGGGGTGCATAGTGAGGATTTCAAGGCTGATTCGGAGACTGGGAAGACGGCGACTGCACATGTTGAGCGGGCGTAGTTTGCGCAAGGCGTTCGGAGGAGGGTGTTTATATTCAGCGTGAATAGTGACTGCATGGCTGTGTTTTACCGAATCCAAAATCCTGAGACATTCCTCGCTGGCTCTTTTCATGGGGAGGCTCGCGTAATACTCGATGAGCGTGGAGTAATAGTACCTGGTATGCTACTGCCATGGTATACAAGCGGAGTTCGGCACGACAGGACTCGGCTAGGGTACGACGACAGGTCCCCATATCCACCGTATAGATGGTGGATCTGGCGGAATTATAGCCAGAGCCAGTGGAGAAGATGAGGAGTCCCCAGTCACTTCATGGCAACCAGAGAAACCCCCACGTGGTCCCCGCAATTTGCAAGCTGTTGTCGGTCCATACAACATACCATACTTGGGAGACTCGGCGAGGAGTCAACGTCTCGCATAAGATCGTGCATACCGGATCAGCAACCAGATCTGTAGCTGTAGATTCATCTCTCATTAAGGCAAAAAAAAGAAGCCCCAATCCTGCAATGGCCGAACGACGTCGTGCGCTCTCAGACTCTCAGGTCGCTTGATTTGATCTCCACGCGCTACATGCTGTAGCGCCACACTAGCTTCCCTTCATTTCCACCTCCTCTAAGCGATCCCACGTGCCTCTTCGCGTCCAAGCGACTGGGGAACCATGAGGAGAGTCCCATATATTCCAGTGCTGATTTGGGGTGGATATCGAGTGAGCGGAATCCGTGTTTGGGGAAACAATTAAGGATGGGATACGAAATGTGAAATTCCGAGGGTCAAGATTGATATCGCCAATATTAACCTATGCGGAAATCACGATTTTATTGAGTCGGAAAACAGCAGCCGGTGCCCTAACTAATCAAGGTAAGCTCTGGAGATGTGGATGCGTGATCGAGTCGTCCAACGCGAGCGTGGTGTCTGAGCACGTTGGCCCTGGAATGCGCCGCCCACCAGTGTCTAGGTTAATAGAACTTACTTGGTTGATTGATTGAGTGCCTACATAAAGCCCAACCATGCCCCAGGAGTCATGAAGATCACGCAATCAAGCTGCTCCGGACCGAGGATCACCATGCGCAGTACTCTGTCCACCTTGCCTGTCCTGGCCCTGGCTGCCTGGGCTGATGCTGCTGGAGTCATAACTTCGACGACCGAGCCAGATTGGTTCCAGACGCGTCCGCAGAGCTACCAGGGTATGTCTCGATGCGGATTCTACTTTCGATATGACTTAAACCAGGGGTAAATCGTGACTGACGGTGGTGTTTCAGGAACTACCTCCACCGGCACTGCTCCCTTCCTCGCGGAGACGAACCCTGTTACCTTCGCCCATCAGACCTTCGTCGCCAATGAACCCCTACAGACACAAGAGCCCATTCGGGGTGCTGCCGGCCGAAACATCTTTCACAATATGGGTGACCTGAGGTAGATCACACTGCAATCAATCTTCTTGTCTGGTGGAAGGACCACCGCTGACACGAGTAGCCCGTATTTCTCCCCCGATGAAGGATTCGGCGTCCATGAATTCGCCCTCCCTAAAGGCTCCCACATCACTCAGATGCATATGATTCATCGCCATGGCTCTCGCTACCCTTCCTCGTCCGAGGGCATCCCACAGTGGGCTGAAGGGATCGCCAACTCAACCGCAAAGGGAAATAAGTTCATCGGTGCCCTCTCCTTCCTGAACGACTGGAAATTCGGACTAGGGTTGGAGATGCTGCTGCCCAAGGGTCGCCAGGAACTCTTCGAGAGTGGTGTCCTGAACTGGTACAACTACGGCCACCTGTACAACGAAAGCTCTCCCCGGAAACTGGTCGTCCGCACCACCACCCAGGACCGGATGATGAAGTCGGCCGAGAACTTCCTCGCTGGCTTCTTCGGCCTCGAGTGGTCGGAGAAGGCGAACCTGCTGCCCATGATTGAGGGCGTCGGGTTCAACAACTCCTTAATTGGCATGTACACCTGCACCAACGCCCTGAAGTTCATGGCCAGCCCTGCGATGGTGGCCCCCGTCACCACCTGGAAGGACATCTACCTCAAGGACCGCACGGCCGCTCTCCGGAAGCTCTCCGGCTCGTACGACTGGACCACGACCGACTCCTACCTCGCCCAGTCCCTCTGCTCCTACGAGACCATCAGCTACGGCTACAGCCCCTTCTGCCAGCTCTTCACCTTCGAGGAGTTCCAACACTTCGGCTACCTCCTCGACATCGAGTTCGCCAACATGGCCGGCTTCCAGAGCGCCACCGGCCGCGCCCAGGGGATTGCCTGGGTCGAGGAGTTCCTCGCCCGCGTTGAGGGCCACCTCCTCCAAACCACCCAGACCAACGCCAACCTGACCCTCGACACCAACCCGGTCACCTTCCCCGTGGACCAGAACCTCTACTTCGACTTCGGGCATGACGCCAGCCTCGTCGCGGTCCTTACGGCCTTCGGATTCAAGCAATTCGCCCAGTTCCTCCCCGCCACCGGACCCCCGCGCAACCAGCAATTCTCCACCAGCAAGATCGTCCCCTTTGCAGCCCGGACGAATATCGAGATCATCCAGGCCCCGCACAAGGTCGCCACCCGACGTCCCGCGGGCTCCCAGGAGGACGCCTACGTCCGCGGTACCGGCGAGACGACATACATCCACTTCCTCCAGAACCAGCGCACACTCCCGCTCCACGCTAGCTTCGAGGAGTGTGAGTACCGGGACGACGGGTGGTGCGAGCTGTCTACGTTCTTGAAAATCCAGAGGCAGGGCCTGGCGAAGTCGCAGTTCCAGTATGCGTGCTTCGGCGAGTACGAGACGACGCCGTATGGGAGTGTGACGGACGGTGCGCCTATCAATTGAGCGCCGGTCTGTGGGTAGGCACCGAGGTAAATAGAGTGAATAATATATCGGCCTGTACCATACAGCATTTCTGTGGGGGGAAATGGATAAATATCTTCGATTGTCCACGGGGTCTCGATGGAGTAGCCTGTGGAGTGCTAGTAAGGACATGTTGGACTGAACAAGCGGTGAACCATGCATGATATTGGTTCTGGGAGCAAGAGAAATTCCTGGCCAATGGCCTTGAAAAAGCTGGGTCTCGATTATTAATTGCTGTTCGCCAGATTTCCTCCAGATTCTGATTCTTCTAGTGCCTGTCTGGGATAGGTAGCACCGCCGAGGTTAATCTCGCTACCAGCGACTAGCACTGGACGAGGTTTTACCTTCTCCACTAATTTGCGGAGATCTTGCTCGTCTGGTGGTCTTGGAAGGGGTATTGCTCGGTTACTCTGCAGATTCTGAGATCTAGATCCACCCTGGGTGATTCGTGATGTCATCCACGTTCATCGACTCTCAGTATTTAACCATCACCTCTGCTCTCCCAATCGTTGATGTCATAATAGTATCTCCCCCATCTCACGATCACCCCGTCTCGTATACAATCCATTCAAGATGAGTCCCATCACTCAATCCACGCAAAAGGCTGTCGTCGTCACGGCCCCGAAAACAGCCAGCCTCGTCACCGACCGGCCAATCCCCACCCTTCGAGACGACTACATCCTCGTCAAGGTCGTGGCCGTTGCCCTCAACCCGACCGACTGGAAACATATCGACTTCCTCTCGCCCCCCGGGGTCCTCTGCGGCTGCGACTACGCCGGGATTGTGGAAGAGGTAGGTCCAGCAGTGAAGCAGCCCTTTAAGAAAGGCGACCGGATCTGCGGCTTTGCGCACGGCGGAAACGCCGTGCAGCCCGAGGACGGCGCCTTCGCTGAATACATCGTTGTAAAGGCACACGCGCAGACGCGCATTCCGGATGCCCTCAGCTTCCAGGAGGCCGCCACGCTCGGCGTGGGGATCATCACCGTGGGCCAGGGTCTCTACCAGAGTCTGAAGCTGAATCTGCCGACCGACCCCATCGCGAAGCCGATCCCCATCCTGATCTACGGCGGCTCGACCGCCACCGGAACCCTGGCGATCCAGTTCGCCAAACTCTCCGGGTACCAGGTGATCACCACCTGCTCGCCGCACAACTTCGACCTGGTGAAGAGCCTCGGCGCGGACGCAGTGTTCAACTACAAGGACGCCAAGGCCGCCGAGGAGATCCGTGCGCTCACCTCGAACAAGCTCAAACTAGTCTTCGATACCATCTCGCTCGAGTCCAGCGCCAAGTTCTGCGGCGACGCCATCTCTACCGAGGGAGGCGACTACAGCGCTCTCCTGACAGTCAAGGTGCCTCGCGACGACGTCGCCTCGCGAACGACCCTGGGCTACACGGCTGTCGGAGAGGCCTTCAATTTCGGCCCGACGCCGTTCCCGGCTATCCCGGAGAATGCGGCGTTTGCGGAGAAGTGGTGGGCCATCGCTGGGGAGTTCCTAGCAACAGGGGCGGTTAAGGTCCATCCGTATACAGTGGGTCAGGATGGGCTGAAGGGTGTGCTGGAAGGGTTGGATCTCATGAGGAAGGATCAGGTTAGCGGGACGAAGTTGGTGTTTAATGTGTCGGAGACTCCTTAGTGACCATCAATCCGGTTTGTCCTGCTGGAGCGTGTGGAGTTTGTCAGATGTAGTGAGTCTGGGTTTGAGTATGATCGTTTTGAGATTTTCCTGGGAGGGTCAATTGTGGGCGGTGATCCACAATGCCGACATGACTTGCTCTTGGCTGCATACCATCATGACACAGGGAAGAATACAGATAGAGAATTCCATCCTGTTATTCATGGTATACTTGGGCTGGTATAAACTCTGTTCCCAAACCAGAACGTGCCTCTTGAATTGTTATGGCGCCTGAATCCAAGTGAGGTCTTGTGTCGAATCACTGATCTTCTCTTTCATCCAGTCCTCTGCCGGCTTTTAAAAATCCCTATCAATAGGTTGGTCCTCCGAACAACGTCTCACCTTTGTTGGTAACATCCTATGCAGTAGTGAATTAATCCATAATTAAATATATATAGGTAAAAGCACTTTATCTATGAATTATTATTTATAGTAGCTACAGTGTCAGAGAAACAGGCAGCTACCAGCCAATGAATTAGCTACACTGCAGCTAGTGTGATAAGCCTAACAGAAATAAGTTACTCCACCCGGTCATATCCGAAGATATAATACTAAGATTACTATAAACTATAATTATATTATTTAATATAAAAATATAAATTGTTGTGCTTTCACATGAATTGCATTTATTCTTGTTTTTTTAGTATCTAGAGGATTAGTGACCATTTATAAGAAATACAGTTCAACATTTAAATAGAAGGAATGAGTGGTGATTGCTGTACAAACACAACAGTGCCCTTAAAGGAAAAGTGATTGTCCTTGATTTCAAAAGAAAGCCAATAGACACGTGTATGTAAGAAAAGAAAATATGATTAAAAACATGTGTGTTTAAGAAAAAGAAATAAGAAATAGTTAAAAATGTGTTTGTGTTTGGAAAAGGAAACTGCAGGTTTTTTAAAAAAGTAGTTAATTTTAATTAGTTAATTATCTTTATCACTAAACAGGTTAATTTCATGAGCCTTAAGTTTTGCATGATAATAGTTAATTTAGTTCTGTACTTCTTGTATAAGAATATTGTCAGATAAGGTCTATCAGTCCTTCCTAGGATTAGAGATCTTAGGATATTCAGTGATTAAAGGGAAGAGTATAAATATATAAAAGTAATCTAAAAGATAGACTAGTTTATATTCCAAAGATAAAGCATGATAGAACTAATTAAAGTCTGGTAATAACTATATTTATATTCTATTATAGCTATTATAGTTAGAGACTATATTCCCATATTTTTTTATTATAGCTATTATAGTCCTAGACTTTGCTGGCTATACTGGTATTTCTTGATATTATATTAATATAGTTATATTATTATGCTTGGCTGGAGTATTTTATATTTATAATTATATTATACTAACTATAGTATAGCTGGTTTATTAGCTAATAGCTATCTGATTTTTTAATAATTTTTTTTTTTATATTTTTTATTCTTAAAAAAATAAATATTATGCTATTATCTTGTCCTGTATTAAGATAATTATTTTTTTTTATTTTTCTGGCAAGTTATGCACTAACCTGTTATAGTGTTAAAGACTAGTATAAATAAAAATTAATTAAATTAGCATTTAAAGGACAATAGCTTTATTATAGTTGTTTTTTATGTTTAATATAGTTATCTGAATAAATTGTGTATTAAAATTAATAGCTTTAATTAATATAATAAATATATTTAATTAGGTTGCAAATATGTTAAGGGTTAATAATCTTTTTTAAATAGTGAATAGTGTTAGTTAGTTAATACTTAAAATAAAATCTATAATTAAAAACAAGAGACATGTATAGTGATGGCAGAGGCTATAATAAAATTAGATTATTTTTAAAAACAGGATAATTTATTACAGAAACTGTCAGATAAGGCCCGCCAATCCTTCTTAAGGGTCTAAGAGGATTAATAGATCTTAAGAATATTCTATTAACAAGTGTAGAAAAAGGAAGTATGAAATGCATAACAGTAACTGGGTAGTCTAAAAAATAGGCTATCTTGATTACTAAAGATTTAACATGATAGAGCTATTTTTTATTATATAATAATAATTATATTTATATACATGTATTTATTATAGTTATTATAGTTAATAACTATATTCCCATATTTCTTTATTATAGCTATTATAGTCCTAAGCTCTGCTGGCTATGCTAGTATTTTTTAGTATTATAATATTATAATTATATTATTATATTTGACTGGAATATCTTATATCTATAATTATATTATACTATCTGCAGCATAGCTAATTCATTGGCTAATAGCTGCTTGATTGTTTAACAATTCCCCTTCTTAATATCCTTTATTTTTAAAGAAATAAGTATCAAGCTATTCCCTTGTCTAGTGTTAAGGTAATTATTTTTTTTTATTCTCCTGGCAGTTTATATGCTAACCTGTTATAATATTAAAGACTAGTATAAATAAAAATTAATTAAATCAGCATTTAAAGAATAATAATTTTATTATAATTATTTCTTGCATCTAGTGCAGTTATCTAAATAAATTATATATTAAAATTAATAATTCCAGTTAGTGTAGCAAGTGTGTTTAATTAGATCACAAGTATATTAAAGGTTAACAATCCTTTTCAGATAGTAAGTGATGTCATCTAGTTAATGTTTAAAATAAAATTCAAGATTAAAAATAAAAAACTTACATGATAATAGCAGAGGCCATGACAAAATTAGATTATTTTTAGAAACAGGATAATTTATTGCAGAAACATGCTGGTGACTTTATCATTTATAATATAAAAAAAATTAAAAAATTAAAGAAACTGGAAAAAAAAAATAGAAATAAAAAAAATTAAGGCAGATAATTAAAGATTATTAGATTTATTAATCAGTAACAATAATAATTAGTTAGTCTTTGCAGTTTCAGCACCTGGGGCTTCTTCTTCAGAGTTTATCTTTAACTAATTCTTTGGTGAAATTCCTGAATCTTTTTAGGGCAATTTAAATATTATATAGATTTCTATAAATTTTTTTCATGTAAGTATTCTTTCTATTTAACTAGATAGTAGATCTATCTATTTATTAATTATCAGTTCAGGACTTCTTTAACTTTGTATTCCTGTCAGAGAATCAGGCAGCTGTCAGCCAATGAACCTGCTACACTGCAGCTAGCACTGTTACACCTACAGGGATATAATATTTTACTATTATAGTAATATAGGCAGTATTAATATAATACCAAGAAATTAAAACATAGCCTGACTATATATAGCATAGTATAACTATAATAAAATATACTACAGGCTATAGAGAGCATAGGAAAAACTATAATAGATTTTATATATATAAATATAATTATTATCATATAATAGAGAATAGCTTTATTATATTAAATCTATAGCCTATCTTTCAGACTATCTAGTTATTATTATATATTTTATACTTCCTTCTTTTACACTTGTTAATAGAATATTCTTAAAATCTATTAATTCTTTTAGACCCTTAAGACAGATTAGCAGGCCTTATCTGACAATTTAATACTTTTATAACAAGTAAAGAAGTTATCTTTATTATAATAGCTTCTATAACTAGTACTTTGTCAAGCATTACTTCTAGGTTGCTAAAAGAAAAAGTTAATAAACTTAAAGCTATAATTACTACTCTTAATACCTAGATGGCAGAGCTCTGGACTTTTAAAGAACTTAAAATAAATAAAATAAAAATATTTAAAGATAAGTATTTTATTTTTAGAAAATATTTAATATTAATGAACATGCATCTTTATATTAATAATCTTAAATTTATTAATCTATATAACAAGATTATATTTACAGGAACTTATCTTTAAGGCATAGTATTTAATTAATTTAAATCCTATATATATAAATACTAGAATATACCTAACTATTAGAGATAAAACACAACTTAGGATATATTTACAGACTATAATAAATTTAAAAGAATAATTACTGCAGCATTTGATAACTCTAATACTAAATAAATTACTAAATAATGCATGAACATGCTATATTAAGAAAAACTATTAATTAAAGAACTTACTATAAAGTTCCATTAAATTATCTTAAACCTGGCATGGGATAACTTAATATTAAGAGCAAGGTTTTATCAGGTTCTAAGAACAAATTATTATGGAACTGGTCTCCTGACTGGCTTTCCAAACCCTAGGATCTCCATAAGCTCTGTGACTAGTTCAGTATTAAAATAACTTTAACTCTTCCTGGAGTTGCACGCGGGGAATATTTAACTTTAATAGATTTTAGTTTATTATATATTCTTGATTTATTTTTAAGATTTTTCTATACCCTGATATAGGTATTTCCAGATAATAGCTCTTGATAAAGTAAGGCCACTTATTACCTATAGATAATAGCTGTGATTATAGTTCAAACAAGTTAATCTAGTAAAAATATAATTAAGTAATAATCTAATATTAAATGCAAAGAACTAAAAGATTAACTAGATATAGATAATAATAAATATTTTTATATATTTCTCCTGTTCCCTATAATATATACCCATAGTATATATTTAGTAAATAGATAGTATATAATATATTTAATTTTAGTCTTGATATCTATTACTTATATATTATCTTTATATTATCTGTCTTGGCAATCACATGACACTGGGTTCTGCCTTGCTTATTTAGTTAGTTGTGAGGCCTTCATGATAGTGCCTAGTGTTGGCGCTAAACCCTCATCGTTGGGTTTCGTAACACCTACTTCTGATAAATCAAGCTTATTAACTAATAAAGAATTTATAAAAATAGTATCTTAGTTATAAAAGCAGATTATTATTTTGAAGGCAGAAAAAGATAAAAAAAAGTTATTAAAATCAAAAATCTGCTTACTAGAGCTGTTTAATGATACTTGATTTAAATTAAGATACTTTTTTATCTAGATAAATACTTATCTTTATGCTTACCAGGATTAATTTCTAAATAATATTAATAAAGTTATTTTTATCTCAACTTACCTGACAGAACTTGCATATAAATGGTTTAAACCTTTCCTAAAGAAATAATAGAAAGAGATAATTCTAATAATAATAAAAATAGAATTATAAAAGACACCCTGGAAATCTTTAAAAATTATAGTATTTTTAAAAAATATCTCACCAGCATTTTTGGAGATTTCAGTGTAATAAAAAATATTAATTAATAAATTAAACAACTCTAAATAAATAAAGACAATACTACCTATAACTTTAAATTCTAATAATTTATATTAAGGTTGAAATAAGATAACATTGCTTTTATATTATAATATAAATATAGACTGGACTATAAAGTTCAAGAAAAAATAATTTTTATACTAGAAATAAAAAATATTAAAATTATAATAAAACAGGCATTTTATATCTCAGGCAAACTGCAGGAACTAAAAAATTAATAAATATATTATAATATACTATACTTTGATAGAAGAAATAGCAGTAAATAATATAAGTTATATCAAGCTAATAAAATAAAATCTGTATAATTAAAAAATCTAGAATATAATAATCTCTATAGACCAAAACTAATAAAACTTGATATAATATTTTTAATAAAGAAAAGAGAATAGCGCCAGCAGGAGAAACTGTGCTTTAACTATAGTAAATCAGATTATTAATTAAAGAATTATAAATTAAAAAAAAGCTGGAAAATAAATAAGACTGGATTAAAATAATTAAAAGTAATTAATAAAATAAAAACCTTAAAAGTAACTAAAAAAGAAGATATTAATAACTAAATTCAAGAAACTAGTAAACTTGTTATCTCTCATGATCATGATATAATAGTAAATAAAAAAAAATAAAAATATTAAAGTAAAATAATATTAATAAAAAATAATTTTTACATAAATACTTGCAAAAATCTTGCTTAACTGATAAAAAGTATTAAATAAAAAATAGATAGATTTAAAAAAATTATTACTGAGCCAGATCAAGATAAGATGTATAGTAACTTTCTAATAATTAACTGGGAATTTAACTTACTTAATAAATAATTTAATATTTAGATAGAAGGCTTTATATCTAGTAAAAAGATATTTATTAAGAAAATGAATATCTCAAGAAAATTTTTTAATACTAAAGAATAATACTAGTAATAGCAAGCTGAAGACCTCATATATAACAGAAATAAACTTGTCTATTAGATAAATAATATAATTAAAGTATTGCAGGAAAACCTGAAAAGATTAACCAGAATTTTTAAATAGCTTTTTAATAAATGTCTGCATTGGAATTCAAGCTGTTAGAAATATGATTATAAAAACTAAGAGATATATCTAGAGAGATATAATAAATATTTAATAAAATACTAGATATATTACTAGAATAATACTAACTATTATAAATAACTTGCTTAACTACCCAAAATATAGTGAAAGTAGAAAAAGTATAATAAATATAACTTGAAATACTATAAATATATTCTTTACTTTAGAAGCTTACATCATTAAAAAATATTATAAATAACTTGCTATAGTGCAAACTGTTTATAACATGAAATTTTTTTTAGCTCTTGTAGCTATATTCTGTAATTTTTTATTTTTTATTATAAATATATTAATCTATATATCTAGTTTAAATTCCATGAGTGCTTTTACAGGTATTTTTCTTATAATACTCTATATTAATATATTATACATAAATTACACTATTAATAGTCATGCAGGTGTCAGAGAATCAGGCAGCTAACAGCCAATAAATTAGCTACACTGCAGTTAGCATGATATAACTACAGATATAAGATGTTCTAGCCAAGTATAGTAATATAGCTATATTAATATAATACCAAGAAAATACTGGTATAGCTAGCAGAGCTTAGAACTATAATAGCTATAATAAAGAAATATAGGAATATAGTCTCTGACTACAATAGCTATAATAAATATAAATATATAAATATAGTCTTTATTATATCTTAGTTAGTCTTACTATGCTTTATTTTTAGAATATAAACTAGTCTATCTTTTAGTATATTTTTATTATATTTATACTTTTTTTTTTAATTACTAAATATTTTAAGATCTCTAATTCTAGGAAGGACTGATAGATCTTATCTAATAATAAAGTATCTAAAGATTAAAAAAGAAGTGCAATATTTACTATTAATATAGAGAATAATATTAAATTTACTATCAAGATAATTACTACCTCTGCAAGTAAGAATAAAGAATTAACTAATTTTAAAAAAATTAATCAGTTTAAAAATACTGTTAATTATCTGCTCAGCTAAGTTAATTAAATATAGAAGTTTAAAGAAATTAAAGTAAATAAAGCTAAAGAGTTTAAAAATAAGTATTTTATTTTTAGAAAATATTTAACTTTCATGGACATGTATATTTATATTAATAATTTTAAAACTATAGATAAAGTAGATAAAGTTATGTTTACTAGAACCTATCTTAAAGGAGTAGCTTTTAACTGGTTTGAACTCTATATAAAAGATTATTAGAAAAATAAAAAAAAAGACAAGAAAAAATAAATAAAATCTTTGATAGTTATAAAGATTTCAAGAAATAAATTATCAAAGCCTTTGGAGACCCTGATATTAAAAAAACTACTAAATAATAAATATACACCCTATATCAAGGATATAAGATAAATATTAGAGAACTTATATTAAAATTTTACTAAATTGTATTGAGTTATGATTAAAAAAATAAAGTTTTAAAAATTTAATATTATTAAATTTTCAAGCTCAAGATCAAGGACACAATAATGTACATGCCCAAGAAATCTAAAACTCTGGATAAAATAGTTAATATTATATCTAGAATTAAAAATTATCTTATTAAATAATATTACAAGAAATAATAATGGGACTAGATTAAGAATAGACAAGAAAATAAGAAATATTAAAAAGATCAAGACAGAGATATTAAAATGTAATTAAATACTACTGTTAACTAGAGTTAAAACTAGAGTAATAATAATAGTAAGAAAAAAAAGTTTAATAAAAAGTGTTACAAGTATAGAAAACCAGGATATATTATAAAATATTATTAATTAAAATTAAATAATTCTGGACTGGCCACCCAGAATTTATATATATATATTATTTTTTTAATAATCACTATTATAGAGAAAGCACTTAAGCAAGAATATAATAAATTAAAAAATAAAAAATAATCCAGGAATAATCCTGATAAAATAATAACAAGAAATAAAAACAATATTGACTAATCTACACAAGATAAAAAAGAATTACTATAATAAAAACAAATACCTGAAGATACTGCCAGTAACTATACAGATAAAAATAATATAATTAGCAGTATAAAAGATTAAAACAAGAATATTAAAGATACTAAAAATATATTAAATCTTGCCCTGCAAGTACATGACCCAAATAATAATAATAAAATATTTTAAAAAATATTTAATAAAAAACTTAAATTAATTAAATATAGGAGATGTTCTATAAACCTGATAAAAAGATTAGAATTAATTAAAAATAATAAGCAGTTATATTATAATAAAAATCTTATTAAACAGGAAGATTATAATAAAATATATAATAAGATCTTTAATCTAGTTAAAGAAGCATGATATTAACTAGTATTTCAAGATACTAAGAAAATAGTAATAAATTAGTACTTGGACTGTGAAACCTAAACTAAAGAAAATTATAAAATTTAATTATAAAAAAATAATAAATCCTGCACCTGTATACTAGTTTTTGCAGCCTGTTAGAAAAAAATATAATAAACATGATAAATCTATATTATAAAATATAAAAAATATTAAGAATAGATATTTCACAAATACCTAGAACATGGAAAAGTTAATATTTACTTAGCTAAAGAATATTAATAAATATTAATATTATAAGAAATATAATTTTGCAGTAAATAAATTAGATATATTAAAAAGTATTTATATTATTATTATCCAGCACTAGAAGGAAACAATTATTAAATAATTAACTGGAGTTTATACTATAACAATAGATATTAAATATATTTAAAAAAGAAAAAATATTTTTCTTGATATTTACAAGCTCTAAATATTTTATAATATCTGAATTATAATTATTCTCTTGATAAATTAAAATATAATTATATTAAAATATAGATAAGATATCCCTATCATAGCATAATATCAGAAACAGACTATAAAGTAACCAACTATATATTATATTAAAAGAACTGATTTCAATAACATGAATGGAATAAATATTTTAGGAAAATTTAAAAATATTATTATATTTATTAAAATAAAATATAATTATGTGCTGCTAATAATAACAAGATCTTAATTATTATTATTACTTAAATTAATAAATATAATACACAAATTTTATTGAACTCAGGAGCCTTGAATAAGTTTATAAGAATTAATTATATAGAGAAACATGGGATTATTAATAAATTAATTAGGAAAATTAAAAATTTTTTTAGATTTAATAAAAAACTTATATACTAAGAATTAAAAAGATATATTAAAGTAATTTTTGTTATATTAGGATAGTATACTAAAAAACCAAGTTTAAGATTATATTAATACAAGAATAGCTATATAATACAGTTATTAAAATAAATTAGTTAGAATAATATAATCCAAAGATTAACTAGATAACTGGAGAAATCAAGATATAAAAAAAATTTCTGATTATATGACAAGAAAATCAGAACCTAGAAAAAATTAATAAAAAAAATAAAATATTAATAAATATTAAAATAAAATAAATTAATTTAATAGTAAAATAGCAAAGAAAGCTAAACAAGTTAACAAGACAAATAAAACTAAAAAAAACCTATAAAAAGAAACTTGCAGAAGTTTTATAGTAACTACTGGGAAAATATTATAAATTTATAAAATTATTTATAAAATCCTATTATTAATTATTAGAACATCCTGATAAATATCAAGTATAAATATTATTAATAAATAAAAAAAATTACTACAAGTTAAGCAAAAGCAAAAATCACAAGATAAACTATAATTAAAAAAGAAATTTATGCAAGAATTTAAACAAGCAGGATTTATTTAAGAAGGACAAGAATAAATCTTATATTATCCAATGTTTATGCTAAAGAAAAATAGTAAAATAAAAATAGTTATTAACTATTAAGCAATTAATAGAATAATTATTAATAATGTAAACAAGATATTATATATAAAATAAAAATAAGATCTACTACTTAGTGCAAAAATCCTAATAATTTTTAATTTTAAATAGGATTATTTTAACCTTCTCATAGCTGAAGAAAATATTAAGAAAATAGGATTTTTAACTAACATGGGGCTATACAAATGGGTTATAGTGTTAATAGGACTAAAATAACTATTTACTAAATTTACAAGATATATAATACATGTGCTAGAAGAATATCTAAATAATTTTATTATTATTTATTTTAATAATATTATTATATTTTTAAAGATAAAAATAGAACGTGAAATATATGTTAAAAAGATTATAGAAAAACTTATAAAAGTAAAATTAAACTTAAATATTAAAAAATGCAAATTTAACATGACTAAAGTTAAATATTTAAAAATAATATTTATAATAGAAGAACTAAAAATTCTCAAGAAAAAGTTATTAAAATACTTAAATAACTAACACTAATAAAATTAAAAGGAGTACAAGGATTTCTAGAATTTACAGGATATATCTAAAGATTTTTTATAAACTACTCTTAAATTATAATTTTAATAATTAATTTACTATAGAAAAATAAATCTTTTATATAAAATAATAAATAGGATCAAGCCTTTAGCAAAATCAAGAAACTAGTAATAAAAAAATTAATTATCAATATTTTTAATCCCAAGCTACTGTCAGAGAATCAGGCAGCTATCAGCCAATGAATTAGCTACACCACAGATAACATGATATAACTATGGACATAAGATATTCCAATCAAATATAGTAATATAATTATAATGCTATAATATCAAGAAATACTGGTATAGTTAGCAAAGCCTAGAGCTATAATAGCTATAATAAAGAAATATAGGAACATAGTTATTAACTATAATAGCTATAATAAATATATGTATATAAATATAATTATTACTATATAATAGAGAATAGCTCTACTATATTAAATCTTTAATAATCAAGATAGCCTACCTTTCAGACTACCCAGTTACTATTATGCATTTTATACTTTCTTCTTTTATACTTATTAACAGAATATTCTTAAGATTTATTAATTCTCTTAGATCTTTAAGACAGATTAGCAGGCCTTATCTAATAATTTAATATTTTTATAACAAGTAAAAAAGTTATTTTTATTACAATAATTTCTATAACCAGCACTTTGTTAAGTATCACTTCTAGATTATTAAAAAAAGAAGTTAATAAATTTAAAGCTATAATTATTACTCTTAATATCTAGATAGCAGAGCTCTAGATTTTTAAAGGACTTAAAATAAACAAAGCAGAAATATTTAAAAATAAGTATTCTATCTTTAAAAAATATCTAATATTAATAAACATGCACCTTTGCATTAATAATCTTAAATTTACTAATCTATATAATAAGATTATATTTACAGGAACTTACCTTCAAGGCATAGTATTTAATTAATTTAAATCTTATATATATAAATATTAGAATATGCCCAATTATCAGAGATAAAGTATAACTTGGGATATGTTTGCAGACTATAATAAATTTAAAAGAATAATTACTGCAGCATTTAATAACCTTAATATTAAATAAACTGTCAAATAATACATGAACATGCTGTATTAAGAAAAACTATTAGTTAAAAAACTTGCTATAAAGTTCTATTAAATTACCTTAAATCTGGCATGGGATGACTCAGTATTAAAAGTAAGATTTTATTAAATTTTAAAAATAAACATTAAAAATGGCCTGGCATATCAAGAAACTATCCCTTAAATACTTAACAAACTTATTAAACAAGCTTTAAAGATTAAAAACCAATTTCTTAATTAATATTATAAAAACTATAAAAATAAAAAAAAAAAAATCTTCCAAAAGGACAAGCAAGACCAAGATAAAAATATTAAAATATAACTAAATACTGTCTTTAGTAAAAACAAGGACTAATAATAATAGTAGAAAAAGAAGTTTAATAAAAAATGCTTTAACTGTAAAAAAACTAAACATGTTAAAAAATACTGTCAAGAAAAAGTCAAGAATAATAGACTGGCCATCTAATATTTAATAATTGCCATTACTTTTATAATAATTAAAATGCTTAATAAATTAAAAACTATAGATTAAATTATATAAGCATTTATTAAAATATTTACTAAATAAAAAAAATAACAAGTACAAGAGTGAATCAGAAAAAATAAACAAGAAAACCTGAAGAAAGTTACTTAAAAATAATATTTTTAAAATAACAAGAAAAAATTCTAAATATATTATCAGAAGTACCAGGAATTCCCTGAGTTAAAAAATAATAAAAAAAATAATATTATTAGAAATATTCTAGAAAAAGGAACTGCTCAGGATAAAAGACTATTTTATATAGACAAGTCTTGATATAATTAAGAAGATTATTTTAATAATAATAGATTAAATAATAAAAATAACAGGAAATCTTTACTAATTAAAGAGTTCTAATAGTTAGTGTTTTAAAGTAATAATAAAACAGTAATAAGTTAGATAGATCCAGATCAAGAAATTATAAAAATCCTGTAAAATAAATCAGAGTATAAGATTAATTTAAAAAAAAGAGTATTTTAAAAAGTTAATTCATGCACCTGCATACTAATCAAGGTAGTATACTAGAAAAAAACTTATTAGATATAATAAGATTATATTAACAAATATTAATAATGCTAAAAATAGATATTTTACAAGTATAAAATACATGGACAAATTAACATATAACTTATTAAAGAATATAAACAAGTATCTAACTTAAAAAAAATCTAGTTCTGTAATGAAGCAACAGGTCATATATAAAATTATATTTGTAAATATTATCTATAATTAAGCTAATTCTAATACTTTAAAACTTATTAGACTATATATTATAATAATAAATGCACTTAATATATTAATAACAAAACATAAAATAACTATTAATTCTAAATACTAAAAATTCTTATACTATCATGCTTTAAATGTCCCATTAAATAATTAAATTATAAATATATATACAAGAAAATTACTTACCTGTATCACGCGCAAGTCAAGATAAAGAAGTATAAAATAAAAAATTACACTTTCTATCAAGAAAAAATCAGAATAATAATTAAAGATTAGAAAAAATATTTTGAAGTATAAAGCTGCTACTATAATTATTATTAAAAAAAAATTTAATTAGCAGGAACACATAATGGCTTTTTATTTATAATACTTGCTATAATTAAAGAAATATCAGTCTAATTAATAATTGACTCTGGAGCATCAGAAAACTTTATTAGTAAAGAGTTTATTAAAAAAAATAAAATTAGAATACATAAAACAGGAGTTATCAAGATAATATGAGAAATTAATAGGAAAATACTTTATTAAGAATCAAGCCTGAAAACTAAACCTGTAAAAATAATATTAAAAGAATATAATTAGAAAATAATATTTAAAATTATGCTAATTAGAGAAGAAATCTATAATAATATCCTAGAAATAGAATAGTTGCTATAAGAAGAACTACTTATTAAATAGACTAAAAAAATTATTAATATTAAAGAAAAATTAATAAAAATTAAATAAATAAAAGTAATATAATCAAGCATTAACTAAGTTATTAAAGATACAAGAAAAATCTCTAACAAGTAAGAGAGACTACAGGTGAAGTTATTTTAAAAAAAGAAAATAAAACAAAGAACAAGTGTAATCATGACCAGTAAAATATAGATAAAGCCTAGAGAGCTTTATAAAAAGAACTAAAAAAAATACTTGAAAGACTATTTAAGAAATATAAAGCCTATATTAAATTATTTATATAATTTAAATATTATATATTAAGTTATCTGAATAAATATCAAGCAAGAATCTTATTAGTACTAGATATTCTAATATCACAAGTATAATAAAAATAAAAATCACAAGACAAATTATAGCAAGACAAGAAATTTATAATAAAATTTAAAGAAGCAGGATTTATTCAAGAAAAATAAAAAAAATACTTATGCCACGTGATATACATGCTAAAGAAAAATAGAGAAAAATAAATAATTATTAATTATTAACTAATAAATATAATTATTATTAATAACACTAATAAAGCATCACACATAAAATAAAAAAGAGACCTGTTACTTGGAGCAAAACTCATAATTATTTTTAATTTAGAATAAGGTTATTTTAACCTTCTCATAGCTAAAAAAATATTAAAAAAACAGGGTTTCTTACAGACATGAGACTCTATAAATAGGTTATTATATTAATAAAATTTAAATAACTATCAGCTAAATTTGCAAGATACATGACACATATTCTAGAAGAATATCTAAATAATTTTATTATTATTTACTTTAATAATATTATTATCTTTTTAAAAAATCCAGCAGAATATAAAACACATGTCAAGAAAATTATGTAGAAACTCATGAAAGTGAATCTCAGTCTAAATATTAAAAAATACTAATTTAATATTACCAAAATTAAATACCTAGGCATGTTATTCACACTAGAAGAACTTAAAATTTTATTAGAAAAGATTACTGCAATTCTTAAATAGCCAGAACTAACTAAGTTAAAAAAAATTCAAGGATTTTTAGAAATTACTGTTATGGAACTGGTCTTCTGACTCGCTTTCCAAACCCTAGGATCTCCGTGAGCTCTGCGACTAGTTCGGTATTGGAGTGACTTCAACTCTCTCCGGGAGTTGCGCGCGGTTATACTTAACCCTGAT